>JBAGKK010055619.1:9111-28142 GCA_037177015.1 Euceroptres primus
AAAATTGCAAAGATTTGTCTTTTTTTCCATGTTAATCGTATGGGAAACTTCAGGGATCGGGCGCCACTCGTGTTAATATTGACCGATTTCAAAAAAAAAACCTGTTCACTTTTTTAAAGCACCTGTTCACTCACAAGAAAATGATCAATGATGACCAAAATAAAAGAAATTGTTTTTTAAAACATCTTAATGTTGCATCGATAAAACATCATAATTATAAAATTTCGTTAAAAAAAAAATTGCAAAGATTTGTCTTTTTTTCCATGTTAATCGTATGGGAAACTTCAGGGATCGGGCGCCACTCGTGTTAATTGTGGCATACATCCTATTTCTGTACTACCTCCTATCAAACATTCGACTATTTTGCGTAGTTTTTAACGCAGTAGTGCTTAAAAAACTAAACAATAGTTGAGTTTTTAACGGAAGTCGTGCAGAAAGAGTTTTTAAATTGCAATTTTTAAGTATATAAATAAATATGACGTTCCGCGGGGAAGGAGCCCATTTTGCCGATTGCAGTTTAGGACATATTCGCGTTTTTGTGAAGAAGAGTAAAAAATTTCGATTTTGGGTTTTCGATCGGAAATAATACCGTAGAATCACCAAACTTCGGCCACGCATTTTTCTTTGTTTCCAGATAATTGAATAGTATAAAAGTAACATAAATTAAAAGCCGAAAGCTTGACATCATGTGAAAAGTTAAATTTGTAATAAAAAATTAGTATAAATCCTAAAAAATAGGCGTCCGAAGTTACGGCCCGTATCCAAAGTTACGTGATTCTACGGTACTTCAAAATTAATTGGTGACGTAATATTAATGACCCAGACGTAACCGGAAGTGGGTATATTTTGTTTGAAGAAAAAATACAACATGTAGGCTTATGACACTCGCCAATTTTAAATGCGTTTTTCTCGAAAAGTGGTTTTTCGATATTCCAACTTTAAGATTGTCCCGATGACTCGTTTTTCAACCTGAAGGGTTCGTTCTGGGCTTAAAATGTTTGGAATTTATCCGGCTGCATGTCCCTCTATGTAACTCCATACTGTCAAAGAGGGCCCCTTTTGCGGAACGTCACAAACTTAACTATAAATATAAATATTTAAATTCAATTTCAGATTTTGGTTGCCCTAACCAAATGATGTTAATAATAACAAATCCGTATCTTAGAAATTATGATTTTGCAACACATTTCTGTGCTGACTTAATTATTTTAAAAAAAATCAATTTCGCAACACATTGATGTGCTGACTTAATTTGAATAGAGCTCAAAATAAGCACAAAGTAAAATATATACTAAAAGAAAGATGTCCATTTAAAATAGTTCCCCTCTTCTTTAGACTGAAAAACATAGTTTATGAACTATATTTTTCAGGGGGCTCTTCGGCATATAGCCAATCTTCTTTCTTGTGAACATTAATACAACAGGATAGTTTTTCCCACGGTTTAATGAACATCTGATAATAATATTAATTTAATCCTACCTAAATTTCTCACTAACACACTCACTCAACGGTTTTCACACATTCTGTCCAGGTACAACTCTTGCACTAGGGATTTCGTCCCGGGACGCATCCGTCACCCAGAATTTTTGGTAGCTATTTTTGAAATAGCAGTTAACTCACAGACATTCAAAAATCCTAACGTGCTATTCACGTTCTTCATAATATCCAGATCTGAGCTGAAAACATCCTAGCTAAGATTAGTTAGTTTCTCTAACGAACTAGCAATTTATAAACAGTTAAAAAAATTGATTATAAATTGAAAAAGATTTAAATTTTAAATATTGTACTTTAATTAAATGTTTACTTACAATGTATTATTAAAAATTGATCAAAAGATAAAAAAGTAGCTTTATTAAAAACTGAGGGGTTGATCACTTGCAATTTTGATGTACATCTGAACTCAGGAAATTTTGAAATGAGAGAAACCGAGATCATGGTGACTTCAAGTCATCAGGCAATACAACATAGATGTGCCAATTCACTTGCAATCATTAATTATCATTTTATTAATGTATAATAAATGTATTGCCCATAAATTCACCAACTCTCAATTAGAAACATAAAAATTAATTATCATTCTATTAATGTATAAAAAATGTCTGTATAGGAGAAATTGAAAAATTGGTTGCGCATCTTTCGTTGCAATCCCTACATAAAACGAACTAAAATAACTTTTACCCTGTCAACAGAAATGCTCATATTTAGAGTAAAATTGAAAACCACTTGTAAAAAAAGGTACATTTGCGGATTTAAGAGAAATCTCAAAGCCATGAACATCTGAAATTATTAGGGCTCAACCTCTCGTTTAAACTGAAATTAAAACTCTTCAAGATAAATGAAAAAAATTAGAAAAAAAGATACAAATCAAATAACTACACAAAATATTTTCTTGGTCTATTCTTTTAAAATATTAATTAGAATTAAATATATAAAATTCATTAGTTAATAAGAGTTTGCAAAAAACAAAGATAGCCTAATGTTTAATTTTTTTCAGATTTCAAACAACAATAAAAAAAAGAACCAAGAAAAGCCTAAGCTAAGAAATTGTCCCCCACTCATTAGTAAGATGAAAAATTCCACCAGTGGTCACTATGCAATTTGTATAAGAAGAATTACAACCTTCCTCCGTGTCGGTTTGGACCATTCGTCCTGCGACATGATGGAGTTAGGAGGGACTTAAAAAACCTACTCACCGTCGCGGATTCCCTCGTTGGAGCGATGGCCGCGTAGCCTCTTCTGGGCCAGTTCCTAAAGATCCCTTCTCTGAATCCTCCTTCCTGTCCTTCAGTTCTGTAAAGATTAATACATTTGTTAAAATTATTGAATAAAAAAATGGAATAAATAGGGGTATGCAAAAAACTCGAAGTTCGAACGAGTCAAGTCAAGCCTGTTATGTTTCGAGTCAAGTTGAGTATGTTCTCGAATGCCTTCAAGAACTCGAAACTATTCCAGTACTCGAAAGTTCTCTAAATTTTCAAGTAGCTTGGAAATTTGGAGTACTCGAAAGTTATTCACCCTTAGGAATAAATAAATTTATCAGTTTTTTTTTCTAATAGAATTTATAAAATAATTTACCTGAATCTCGAATGGACGATGCCCGATTGGAATCCTTCCAAATTTTAAAAGTCACAAACACTTCACACTTGGTACACTGTAAACGATCCGCTGAAACTCCGACCCCGCGCTCCTGACAGAGATTATTTTACCGAGCCATCCCTATCCTCAGTGCCATGGACAACACATCTCACTAAAATATCAAATCTTACACCCCAGGGTAAAAAAAAACGGATCAAAACCGGAGGTTCGATACCCGCCGGGTTCCTTCCCACAACACCAGAAGGTTAACCAAAAACAGCAGGATATTGCTCATTTATTTTTTTTTACATTTAATTGTCCACTTCTATCACTTTTATCAACAAATATGTAAGGCATTACACGCCAGCTACTCGCTAGTCACCATTTTTAATAAAAGAACTCCGATCTGATTCAAATCTATAAAACCGAATTATTTTCTATTTTAGCTATGCTCACGACAAACCGAACTACTTTCTATTTTAGCGACGCTCACGACAAACCGAATCTCTCGTGTCCAAATCTAATTCAGAACTGAATTTTCTTTGCAAATTTTAATCTACTTTCCCCCTGTCATAAACACCGAATTTGGTAAACAAAGGTTTACATGGCTACCTGCCCATCTCCAGTCGGACCCTTTCGGAGAATTTCAATTTGCAAGGCACAGCTTTTATGGCTATCTTTGTCCCCAACCCGAGATTGTAAAAGAAAATCTTTAATTGTTTTCTAAGGCTAAGGTCTGTTAAAATATTTTAGTTGCAGACAAGTTGCTTAATCAAGCCGCGTTCTCAACAAACACTTCAAACTCCAAACAAAATACATATTTGAATAAATACAACAATAAATTTTGTTTGCAAAAGTGACTATACGTGATAACCTTAACGATTACACGTGATTTCAATAAGCCCCAGAAAATTTCTTAGGATTCTCTAGCAAGATATCCAAAAGACCATAACCTAAAATTGCAAAAAATTCCCTCGTCTCTTGTCCCATCTGCAACCGACATCCTTATATCTTCAATATTCGCGCAAACGGTGCTGGCTTCTCTTCCTCGCGATGCATCTTGTATCATATATCGTATTCCAGGATCTTTCTTCGCCGTGTGCGCGGCATCGGCGTGGGCATAAAGAATTTTCGGCGCCCTCTTCACCACCCCTCCTATCGTCCGGTGAAACAAGATTACGCCGATGTATAGGATCCGCGTCGTTCCCCCTCGCCCTCCGATTCACCAACACTACCACCCACTCGCGATAGTAGGAGGCAATGTGTGTCCAAACCTAACCCTGTTGCCGGTTCTCCAGGCATGCAAGCGAGGCTGGGTTCGCCGATTTCAACTGACTGGAGGGGAGACGATCCGCGCATGCGTTCATACTCGCTATCGAGCCGTGGAGGGGTGGCAAGGTGCCTCGTCGCCTCGCGGTATCGTTTATCTATCTGCGTGCATTTGTGCGCACGCCATCAGTGTGTTGAACAGAGCGGGTGGCTGGAGTAAGTGAGAGAAACTTCGGAGTGGGGAGTGTGCGCGAGAGAGAGAAGAACACAGTGCTGCTGGTAGGGAGGAAAGTCCAACTGGAAGAAGGGGGGCGCTGGCATCGCTGTCAGACAGTCGCTGTCGCGCCAGGCAGGACCCCGCTAGCCGTGCCGAGCAAGCAGTCGCAATAATTCCGTCGCCTAATCAGCATCGCTCGCCTGTACCTTTTTCACCCTCTGAAACGCATCGAGGCTTCCGTCAGCTGCATTATTCTCGTACACGTTGTCCAAAAAGCTCGGCCGGTCGGTCCCTCGCTGTCTCCCACTCGTTCGAGACCGTTCGCGAGTTAGTGTGTGGGTGGTTTGGATTTCTTCCTTTACGTTCATCGGTGAGAGACACCGAGGATCGAAGCTGCTTGCCTGCTACTGCTGATGCTGCTGCTATGAGTCGGGAGAACAGTGCTTTTTGCATCCGGCGTCGCTGAGTGACAGGAAGGAGGGAAAAATACTAGTTGTTTCATCGTCAGTCGTGTTCGTGTCAGTGTGCGCGCGTTACTCGGATTCGGTGATAACCCAGGGAGCGGAGCAGTGATAAAATCGGAGCAGGCTCCACGCTCCGGATTTGAAATTACGAATCCCTTTATGTTACGTCGGACCGACGAGTCGAGAGTGATAGTATCGTTGGTGTTTTCGTGCCGATTTTATCCAGGAGGAAAAGCAACATCGCCACCACGGCGCTGACCGAGAAAAGCGAGACTGTTCGTCGCTCCACGACGACCTCGACATAACCTTTCACGTCTACATCACGGCGACATCGTGGGCGAGATCTCGGACCTCGTGTTCCGGCATAAGGTACGGCTGCATTCCATTTACTTCTTATATAAGGCTATGTGCGCATCGTCGATGAGTAAGTCAGTTCGAGTTTTCACCGGAGTTTTTCTGGGGATTTTCCGACACTTTTTGAGGTTATGTTACTCGATTATTTTTTAGTTTTCCCGGCGAAAACTCGCACTATATGTATTATGCGAGCATCAATGCTGACACGCGCTGTTCGTAGCAATTTTCTCACGCAGCACGGCTCCTCGCTGACGTGCTCGGACGTATGCGTTCCGGTGACGTCATCGGTCGTGATAAACCCGCGTTTCCATGATCGTGGGTAGGTGTAGGCTCGCCGCGTTGCCATCTCCGCAATTGGTTTTACCAGAAGAAATTTTTTTTTAAATGTGCGGGTGAATTGTATGAAAAATTCCTGCTTCCTTAGTTCGTTTTTGTTTATAAATTGTGGTCCTAACCTCAATTCATAATAGAATGGATTTAGTTGACAGGGTCTTTTAAAGTTTAAAATACCGACAGTTGTTTGTTGTGTTGTACAAGAACTTGTTTGTTTTTTCCTCTCATTGTCGTAGAGAATTGGAGGTCGAGATCGCACCCAAAGGCATTCTAAGTAAACAATAGCGTGACCAATTTTTAATAATTTTTGTTTTTATAAAACACAAAAAATATTACGTGCATTGTGCAAGTTTTTATATTACATCCATTCTGAATTGTCAGAATTCATTTTACAAATAATTTCACGGTTTAAATGAATTTTATCTGCACGTAGAAATATTTATTTTAGTAATTGTGGTGTCATGTTAACAAAAAATATCGAAACAATTCTCTGTCAGATATATTGGCATAAAGATACATTTTTCTTTGCATAGAAAAATAATATTATTTCTGATTCTCCTTTACATTATTAAAAGTATTTAATTCAGGATAAATATTATTTTCATTTTCTTTTGTGTACAAAATTTTGTTAAATATCTTGTCCATTTTATCATTAGTAAATTAAAATTCGTGGATGTGCTCCAAAAATTGTATACTGATAAAAAATATCAAAACTTTCTAATGGTTGAAATTTTTGTATTTAATTAATTTAAATTCAAATTGGCCCTAACGTAAAATATTTATCTATCTATTCACAAATAAAATTAAGTATTTAAAAGGATTCAAAATTCCTTTTTTAATTTAAAGTAGATGTCCCAGTAATCGTACGCGCCCCAGTAATCGTGCAATTGGCATGTAACCTAAAGAAATAGCTATAAAAGATCTTTAAAAAAGTATTTAGTAATAAAAAATAACGAGCTTTAACTTAATTTATAATCAAAATCAATAACAATCATGTCTAAATGCTTAAAAAATAAGATTGACGGCGAAACGATTACTGGTAAATTATTAGTGAAATAATATTTCAACGCGAATTAGAATTGAGGAACAAATCCATATCTTGTTTTTATCAGTTGTTTGTGTCAAAAGTAAAATTTCTTCGGGAGGAAATAAACGTTTAAATTAAAAAATCGATCTTATAAAATTGAATCTCGATGTGAAAGCTTCTCTGTTAATGTAATAAAAAATGCAAAAGTATTTTTATAGTATCTTAGAATGATATAAAAAATACAAGACAAAATAATCGCGAGGTTGAAGTTTAAAGTGGTTTTTTAATTCATGTGTTTATGAATATTTATTATCACAAGGAAAACTTTTAGAAACGTGATAAAAATTGGTTTCTTCAACATGAAAATAAGTTCTAAAAATATAGAAGCCAAATAATATCAAAACGTTCTAAACTTGAGTTTCAGTTGATAACTTCATTTTTTACGTTCAATATGTTTTAATTTAAAGAAGAATAGCTTATTTTCACGATTAATTAAATCTTTTTAAAGATATCTCTTAACTGCAATTCATGACTACATGCTTGACTTTCTAAAAAATTTTTTTGATTGTTTAATATTTTACACCTTCTGAATCGTTCCTTTATTTCTAATTACTTTATAGAAAAGCTTTTTTTTTTACTTCAAGTGAGTTTATTTAAAACTAAAGCAATTATTAAATTTCAAAACAAGTACATATCAAATTTGGCTTATCAATGAGAATTCGAGGAAAATTCATACAATAAATCACCTTTCAATTACAAAATTCTAATATTTCTAAGCTTATACGAATCCAAAGCACATTTTATAATAAAATAAGAGTCAACAGCATACATTATAATAAATTGGGGGAGACCAAAAGCGTCATCTCTTCCCCAAGAAATAAATTTACATGAAAAGTTTGGTGTCTGTCGCATAAAAATAATGTAAACATGCATAAAATAACTTCAAGCTTATTTTATAAAGCACGAATATACTGTAAAATCAAAGTCTTAGGTACTTTAAGTCCACAATTGGCCTGAAACCGATTACATTAACCTAAAAACGGGCTGAAAGTAAGACCAAATGGAAAGTCCGTTTTTTGCAAAGAGACAGACTTATGCACTATACTCGGAGAAAAGGACAACAATTTTTTAAAATGTAAACACTTTAAGACTTTCTTTTTATTGTGCAATTGTGATATTTTTTTTTTGTAAATTAAGTTAAATTTAAAATTAAATTATGTTGATTTTGTTTTGTTAATTTGTTTGCAATAAATATCTCATATTAAAATTACTCATTAATTTTTTTTTAATTCAAGAAGATGGATTTATGATTTATATTTTTTATGACTGTTTGAATACATATATGTATTATTTATTAATAACGTCAATATGATTTAGTTATTATACGCCTATAATGGAACATTTAAAATTGCAAAATTGGTTTTTACTATACTATTTATGCACGGAAAGCCAAATGATTAAACCGATTAAAGAAAAAAAAAATTATAGATACCCCACCTATCTGAAATAACCTCGAAATTCGAATGATCACCATTACACGTGTTAGTTTTCTTGCATTCATATCCTGCTCGAAACGCACCGTTGAATATCCAGTACATTGGGTTCGATTGTGACCGAGATAAAGATTGTTTCCATCGAATATTGTTGGTAGCGAATGAAACCAATTATTAATAATAACAGTGGCGTTATATCGAGTAGCTGTGATGAGTAAAAAAAAATTTTATATCGTGTAGAAGTAAAAATATTATCAATACATATGCTGTCTGATTTTAAAGAGTCTGATTCTCATTATCGAGTCAATTAATGTAATCCAACCCAAAATCGACAATTGTCTTCATAAAATTCCCAGTTTATAAATTCATTGTTTGTATTCACATTAACATGTCCATGGGAATTCTTTTATGATACAAAAAAAGGTGTTGCAATTTTGTTGGAATGAAACATTTCATAAAATTACATTTTGTAATCTGAGTTAATTATTACTCATAATTACACAATTCACGCTTTAATATCATTCTTACCGACCGTTGCATGTTTATAATTAAAAATAAATTCAGGATATATAATAAATAATTAAAATAATTACATAAGTAAACATCAGATATAGATAAGTAGAGCAGGCTGAGTTATTTGTTCTGTGAAATCACAAATCGTCACCATTTTTATTATTTTTAGATAAGGTTGTAATATCTGACGAGACAAGGTTGCTAGATAAGGTAGATTTTTTGCGAAACATTCTTTTAATGATTTGCTCGATAAATATTTCATTGCAACCTTTATTGATATCAAGACACTTTAGTATTATTGATCTTTGAAGCTTACCATAACACTAAATACATATATAACAAAATTATCAGATTCGCATGGCAAACGAGATGTTGTGTTTGATCCATAAGTAAGGAATTGCATGATTCAAGGTCATTAATCATTTACAAATTTACAATTTTATGAAAAATGTGATTTTTCCTTATATTTAAATTTTAATTTTTATATTAGTTAATTTGTATACTTAATAATAATGTAAGTAATACAAAACAAGTGCATTGTCTCAACAAGTAAAATAATCTTTGTTCCATAATGAAAGTTAAGTTTATTCACTAACAAGTTTTTTTTTTTTTTTTAGAAATGGATTCTCGTTTTTTACTCAAATCTTCCATTGTTAAACACCTATATAAATATTGAGATAAAACGAGTACGATTCTATTTTAAGTCCAAGCCTTGGAAACTGTTTTGAATATGTTAATTTAGAAAATAAGAAGCGTAAAAGCTTCTTTAATCAATACAGGCCTCAGTATTTACAAAAATTTGATTCAACATTTTAATTAATCTTTTCATTGTTTCGCTCAGCTTCTACGTTCATATTATAAAACACACAATTAGAATGTATTTTAAGAACTTACTGAACATGAGAAGATTTTTTCCGTCTTTAAGATTTAGAATATTCCAGATTTTCTTTTGATAATTATCTTTTGATGTTTTCTTATGATAGTAACTATGAAACATGAGTTTTTGAAAATAGTTCAAGGGTCAGTACTTAGGCTTGTCGAGTTTCGACACATCGAAGGGCGTGTCTTACCGACACGTCGACATTTCTCCCTAGTGACTGAACCATTTTATGCGCCATTAAACCCTCCGCTGGTTTGTTTCTTTTTTGCATCTCTTAAGATTACTACACGAAGAGGGCCTTGGTTGAAAAATAAAAATCGTGACCGGTTCTCAGTGTCGGTCATATGCAAGTACACTTGAATCCCGATTGAAGTCGAGTTTTGGACATTGCTTTGCTGAAATCAGGACTGTCCTTCAGCCTATCTGAACACAGGGTCAGGGCCGTACGAACCACTTTCAGTCGGAATAAAATGAATTATGTAACTGAATTATGCAAGCATGTAATTTTTTTACCATAAAGGATGAAAATTCTTAAATGACGATGAAAAACTATCGGTAAAACAATTTTCAACGTGTTTTTAAAAATAAATGTGAAAGACGAATTCAATCTCGATAGCACAATAATATTTACTTTTAGGTGAAGGAAACATTAATATTTGGAAACATTACTGATTTATCTAGAAATGATTCCCGTATTCTTGCACTCTTGTCTAGAACAGAAGTTATCTGTACATAATTCGTATAATCTTTACCAAACCGACGATTTTTATTTTTCTCCGTGTTGATTCTTGTGCAGAATGATCTCCTGATAACGAAAAATGATTGAAAAATTTGACTTTTTCAAGAATTGTTTTAAATCCTTGAAAACCTAGAAAAGTCCTTGAATTTTTTTTACCTGGAAACACCTGGCAAAGTTCTTAAATTTCACTCATAGTCCTGGAATTCTTACCTGTCTAAATTTGAATGAGTAGTTTTCGTCAAATGACAGGCTTGCTACATCAATTCAGAGAATTCTGGAAAAACAGGGAATTTAAAAATGGTCAGGGAAAACCTTCAAAAAGTCAGGAAATTTTTGTGATTCAACAAATCATAATTATAACTCAAAAGTTATTGTTATTTATGTTTAATAAAGTTTGGTAAAGTTATGTACAAAATATTATAATTAAATAATTATAATATTACAAAATCAAATCAGTCCCTTATTCCCCATTTTTTCCCCTTACCCCTTTCTCGAAATCTCCTAAAATCACTTTTTTTATAGTTTCATTCCTTTTTCCCCTTTTTATATTCAAATTTCCAAATAATTTTCCAAAAATTATAACAAATAGGAACTTGTGACATTCAAAGACTCTTTTAATGTTTTCTTGAATATCCCATAATTTGAAAATTTTCAAAATCTACGAAATTCTCCTAAAATCGCTTAAAATCCTCCAGAATCTTTAAAACTGATTCAAAATCCTTTAAAGATCTCCAAAATATTTAAGACTGTTCAAGAAGCTTCTGGGTTCTCCTACAATAATCTTATAAAATAATATCCCAAAATTTTTCAATGTTCTTCAACATCTACTAGACTCTTCCAGAATCTTCTAAAGTTTTCTGAATACTTCCGTAATCTTCTAGAATTTTCTATAGAATCTTTTAGAATCCTCCAAAGTCTACAATGTATTACCGAAATTCTCTCAAATTCTTTAGAATCTTCAAAACGTATCTGAAATCTGTAAAAATTCTCCACAATATTCTAGACTATTTTAAAATCTACAATCATTTAGATTCTGCCATAATCTTTTAAAACCTTCTGGTTTCTAAATAAATAATTTTATTTATCTATAATAACCCTATACAATTTTAGAGAATTCTTAATATAATCTTAGAGAATTCCTAATACAATCTTAAAGAATTCTAAAAAAACTCTGTAATATTTTACAAAATATACCAGAATTTTCAAGAATCTTATAAAATCGTCTAAAATCTTCTGAACTCTTTCAGGATCCTTTAAAATCTTCTAGAATCGTCAAGCATATTCTGAAATAAATCTGAAGTTTTGACCGGTCAAATGAACGACCTTTTTTTTGAACTCAAATTTATCTTGAAATAACGTTCAATTTAGAAAATAAAGAGAAGTATCTTGAGCTTCTTTATTATTACATCAGTTTCTATATTATCTAATAAATCAATATTTTACAACAAATTTGAGTCTAAAACGAAATCAAACAAAGATTTCGTTCACTTGAACTTACAGAATTTCAAGCACATTATTCTGAAGTGTTTTAGAATCCTGCAGAATCTTTTAGAACCCTCTTAAAAGACTAGTAATCTTGAAGAATCTTCTAGACTGTTTTCAGAATCTTCCTAAAATTCTGTAGACTTTTTGAGTCTTTTAAAAAAAATCTGAAAGAGACTAGTAGATTTTATAACTCTATGGAAGATTTTGAAAGAATCAGGAAGTCTGCGACATTCTAAAACACTCAAGAATCTAGATTTGAGAGACTTTTTTAGAATTTTAAAAGATTAAATGAATCTACAAGTTTATGCAAAACTAAAAATATTCTAGAAGATTTTAAAACTTGGTTGGAAAGTCCAAAATTCGTGAAGGATTTTAGAAAATTATAGAGCGTTCGAAAGATTCTGAAAGTTTAGAAATTGAGGAGTGTTTTATTAGATTCTCTACAGGAATCTAAGATTTTTTAGGATTTTTTAAGATTCTGGAGAATTGCAGCTTTCTTGTTATTTTAAAAGAAAAAAACTCTCCTTTTTTTAAAATTCCCTTTTTTGAAAGAGAAATACCCTATTTTCCCTAAAATTGAACTGCTTAACCACTGTGATCCCTGTATTAGATAACTATAATATTAATTATAAAGGCAGAAAATGGTAAACAAAAATAAAAAATTGGTCAGGGAATTTTGCAATTGGAATTTTGTAGCAACCCGGAATGAAATCAGAAGTCGTTTATGAATTGCTTTAGTAAGCTTTTGTAGAAAACTGCATATTCACTTAATAAAGCTTACTAATAAATTCATTCAGTTAGTTTACTAAATGAATTTGTAGTTTTTATTGAAAAATAGTACTCTTTTTATTAAAGATTAGTAGTAACGCTTACTAAGTAGCTTATTTAGTAGAAAATTACTAATTCTTCTTAGAGAGTATTTTCTTAAAAAATGGTTTATTGAGCTTATACAGATAAATACAGTTAGCTAAATTCAAGAATTTCAAAAATCGTATAATATACATTTTATATGGTTCATTTAGATGCATAAATTATTTCTATCGTAGAGGTTCAAGAAAAAAAGAGTTTTTCTATGAAAGTTTATGGTAATAACTAAAAAAAGATATCTGAAAAAATTTATTTTTCACCTGGAAAACCTGAAAAAGTCCTGGAATTTTTTTAAGGAGAAACGCTAGTCACGTTGTTTAAATTAAGTGTATAATTCCGTACATCTGAATTGTTTTTTTTTTTTTTTGTTAGAATTACGTACATTTGAAATATTATTCATTTGCACCAAGTATACATTTATTCCTCACTTTTATGCAGTATCAGAGATACTTTTTCTGAAGTTCGTACTCCTTTTTTTAAGGCAGATATCATATTTCAAAGTACGAGTTTTATATATTGTTGCTTAAACATATAAATTAAACAAATGACTCAAATATTTTTGCAGGGGGGTAGTTATTCCTATCCATACTTTTATTTTCTATTCTATTTATTATCTGTCTACTTCTATTCTAAAGTACACTTTTTAATCTATTAGTTTTTAAGAAAAAGCCTGAAAAACGACTGTGTTTATTTTCGCTCCCTGCCATGCCTCAGCGAATTCCCTGTTTATTACAAAACGGTTCCAGTTACCGAAATTGTTGCAGGCATGGAAAGTTTGGTTTTCGACAGTCACTTTCCAGTCCATTTTAATCTATCCCAATAACTGAAATATTTTTCGAGATATCAGCAAAAACTCATTTTCATACTTTGTTTTTTAAATGTTCAAATTTTTCAATGAAGTATTAATATGACATCTAAAGTGTCACAACAGTTTTCCTTCCTTTTTAGTTTCTGTATCAGATTTCGGAAGAATAGATGAGAAAATTCAATAAATGACAATTAATGGATGATTTATTGTATAAACAATTATTAATAACTCGAGATTAGACCACAATTCGAGGGGGGAACCAACATTTTCGTTATCAGCAGATCATTTTACACAAGAATCAAAAGAAAAATTACTGTTACATATTATTGCAAACAGAAGTGTTGTCGGCGTTTGGACTAACGAGGTTGGTCCTGCCCAAAAGCTTACCGTATAATGCAAATATAATTCAGTCAAATTCGTCATAGCAAAAAAATTAAACTTTTTTTAAATATAAGCGAAAACTAGGGAAAAAAGAATATGCTCTCAATCGGGTTTAGCGCTCTTTACTGCGTATCGCTTCCAATACGTTGTGAGCGGAAACGAGGAAGCCAAATGACTTCACCGGCCTCGTTACGTAAGACACTGTAATAAGGCGCTTGCTTCGCTGCTTCTACTGCCGCCATAAAAAATGTACTTAATTCTTTTTTTCTCTTGTCGGCACTTCCTTTTATTGTACCAAAAAAGTTCACAACTATGACAATCACCTCAATTGTCTTTGAATCTGTTCCAAGGTTTCTAATTGTTTAGTTTCTTCAAAGTTCGAATAACGTTCTTGAAATGGGCATTTCTGAATAAGTTTTCCATTGTATTAAGTGCTTAAAGTTCCGAACGTTAAAATGAACGCAGTTTTATTCGATTTCTTTTTAAGTACATATTTTGGAATTGACTATTTAATTTTTGTCTAATCTTTTGCCACCTTTGATAATATTGGAGATGACCTTTCAGTTTCAGAGCCTTAAGCAGATTGTTCGTTTTTAAGTGCAATTTCCATACGTAATTACGTATACCCAAAGGAACATTTGACAGTCGTCACATGACGGATTCATTATTTTAAGAAAACTACGTTGCGCGTGGGCGAATTCTATGTGGGAAGTAGCCTTTGGTCACTCAGTGGCCTTAAAATTTAAACGGTTAAAAGCAATTAGTACCACTGCCTCCTTGAATACTCTTTATAAATCCAGCAGTGAGAGAACAGAAGAGAATGGGAATATTGACGCGTTACGTAGACCGCAAAAATAAAAATATTGTTTGGAATTTAAAATAAAGTACTTCAAAAATAAAAATATTGTTTGGAATTTAAAATAAAGTAAATAGATAGATAAAGTAAATAGATAATTTTGTTTAAACAATTCGAGGGCATTTCCATGAAAAAGCGGACAAAATTTTCGTGCGTCACGTCACATTAATTCATATAAAAAAACGAACCATTTGTTAAAACTAAAAAAAGAGTAGAGGTTTCGGAAGCTTTTGGCCAATATTAATAAAAATAATATGAAAAATTCCAAGAATAGTGTTTTTTTATATGAATTAATGTAACCTGACGCACGAACAAATCTGTCAATTTTTCATGGAAATGCCCCGATATTTTACCTCTCTATTTTAATGATACTGAAACAGTGGTAAACATTTTCCGGTAATTAATTTCAATTTCCTTGTTAATTTTAACTGAATGTTTAAATTTAAATAAATATGAACATAAATATAATGTAAATACATATAAATAGAGAAAAATTTTGATTTAGAATTAAAAATAAAAATACATTAGTTATTTCAGCTTCATTAAAGTGTACTATTTTCGGAGTAGATTGTAGAAAATATATCCTGCGAAAGAGAATATAGAAAGGATATGGGGATAATTAGACGTTAGGTGGATTATCGTGTCTAATAGCAGGCATTAGATAAAGGAGAAGGGGGATAGAAAAGTACACGCTCGTCAAGCGGGAGTCGATGTCTACGGAAAATAGGGGTGGGTCGAAGGGGCGAACAAAATCGCCAATCGGAATTGCTCGTGACGCAGAGTTTCAAAAGTTCTCGTTATACACATACACACTGTCTGATTTACGATTTACGAACGATCGTAACTCTAATTCCGAGAACGTTGTCAGGTATCAGCTAATCGATAGCAGTAGCTTCACCAATCCACCCTCCTCTATATTTCCATTCTCTTATTAGCTTGATGTAATTTAGTAGTTTGTTTAATTAAAAAATCAACTATCAAATTGATGCAAGGTTTTTAGCTTCGAATTCAAATTTTTTAGTTTTGAGATTAGAGATTAGAGATCCAATTTTATAGATTCAAATTTAAATATCGGAAAAATTTTTCTAATTTATGGAACATTATTAGCAATATAATCTGATTCACACCATTTGATTAAAACTTTAATCAAGATAATAGAAATAGACTTATTCAAAAATTCTGATCACTTCCTTTCTTGTGCATATGTTACCGAACTTATAAGTATGAAATCGCATAATAGAAACGACTTGATTTTCACATCTGAAAGTTACAATTACATTAGTTTGAGAACGCGTTCCGATAACCTCAAAAGCAATTGCTAGTCTTTCATTTCTAACAGAGGCGCCGCATTGCCGCTTGACTTCGTGTTGCGACGGCGGCTGAAGTACTTTTTTTTTTACAATCGCCCTGACTCACGCTTGTTGGACGCGTATATTCATCGGTGCGGTGGTTAGACGATCGATAACTCGCTGGAGTTAAGGCTGCGTTCATTCGGACACTTAGTGAGTACCTCGAGTAAAGAGGTTCACACATACGTTGGTCTCGTGCACCAGTTGCATCTTGGTCGCATTAAAATGAGTGTTAGGCAAGAGACACAGGAAGTAGAACACGCGGGTGAGAGAAAATAAAAAGAGGGAAAGGGGGGAGGGAGCAAAAAGAGAAGAGAGAAAGGTGCTTGGTGTCTCGTTTCTTGCGCGTAAGATCCGCAGGAAAAAGTGAGCAAACGTCAGAAAGAAATGTATATTTGGCGAAGGGCAGAGGGGGGAGAAGCGTAAAGAATTCACAAAGGAAAAAGCGCACATCGCTATCATTCAAGCATACGAGCTTTAAGTTGAGGTTCACGCTCTAATAACTATGAATATCAAATGTCGTGTCATACTTGAATTCCGTAGTGATTATTATTTGATCATTGATCTGGTTTTTGATGAGCTATGGGAGTTCGATTTGAGAATTTTTTTCATTTAAAAAGAAAAGATTAAATTAGAGAATTAGATTTATTCGGCAATAATACTGTTTTTTTGTCGATGGCAACCGAGAAATTCTAAATACCTAATGTTGGCTATACCTTATTAATAAATGTGAGAATAATTTTTAAAAATCACACCTCTAAAAACTATTCGCAACTTAAAATAGCTTTTTGCAGGGATCGCAGCCGGTCCTCTATTTCCTCTATTTTGAAATGGGTCCTTTATTTCCTTTATTTTGAAATTGGTCCTTTATTTCCTCTATTTTTGAAAATTGTTCTCTATTTCCTCTGTTTTTGAAAATTGTACTCTATTTTCAGTCGAGCAAGTCATTGGGAAAAAATTAATTATTTACGTAAAAAAATCAAGATTTATGAATCGGATAAAGAAATATATCATAGTTCATAGTTATAATTAGTTATAACTATTCGTCGCTGTGTAACGAATTTTAGAAGCATAACCGAAGCGTACTAAAAAACTAGTTTAGTTCCTAATTCCTTATTTAAAAGTAGGTTTTTATCAAATTATGTTATTACAAACATTTTTAAGTTTGCAAGATGATTTTTGAAATAAACTATTGTGATCCAGATTATTTTTTTCTAAAGTACTATGAGGTTTGTCTTTCAAAAATCGTTAAGAATAACTGTGGATCTACTTTTCTTGATTTTATAAATCAGTATAAGGATTTTGATTAATTTTGAGCTTGACTTTACACCGAAAACATCATTAGGAGAACAGACTTAACCCTTCGAGTGTACAAGGGGTCAAAATTGTTGATGGTATATCGGGCTTTAAAAGAATTCTGAACAAAAAGGACACAACGAAAGATAATCAAATTCGATGCAAAGTAACGTGCTTTCAAAATTACAAGTATAACCACGATCACGAAATACTAAAAATGTTACTTAAGCGCAGAAAATCTGATCGTAATGTTGAATTAGAAGAATTGAGTTTAGAGCATAAAATTTGTGGTGAGAAGTTCAAAGATGTGCAAAATTTGCTCGTAAAGCAATTGGGAAGTCAGTGGAAACAACTGCCAAAAATGTCATGGTATGCATCTCTTTTAAACGATCCTAATAGTACAACCTCAGCTTCTGCAGTAGATAGGCAGGGTCGGTTATACTCCAAGATTCCTTTTACCGACATTTACCGACCCTCGAAAAGCTTCGATGGTTCGTGTCCGTGCTAAGTTCTAGAATGTCCTCGAAGGCGTGACGTCATCGTCAAAATATTCTGAAGGTTAATTCGGCATAAACAAGGTGAAATTCCATTATATTTTGCATAAACAAGTTCATGACCACCCTTGAGATAGCTATTGCAATGTTCTCGAAGGTGACGTCATCGCCGGAACATTCTGAAGGTTAATTTGGCGTAAACAAGGTGAAATTCCATTAGTGATAAATAATATTTGGCATGAATAATTAAGATGATTAATACGCAAATTGGACTTTGATGTGGGTAATTATCACATTCTGCGTAATATATTTTATAGAAAAACAAAGATGATTTATTGATTCCTGTCTAAATAATATTTATTTAATACACTGGTCTTTGATAAAAAGACCGGGTTCGGGGGTAGACGGTCCACTAAGCAATGCTATTCGAGCGAGCATCTTATGTCAACATTCAGGACCGCGTATATAGTCTCTGAACGTACAAAAGTAAATGCGCAGAGTCGTAATGTAAACAACGTCTGGCGGCCTTGACTGTTCGAACGATGTAGGCTCGTCAAGGGACGCTCGGGGGGGGGGGAGACAGATTCAGTGAAGCGTGAACGACCATGAAGCCGGTCCCCTTGTCAACGGTCCTTTTATCAAAGACCATTAGCTTTAGGATGTGATAATTACCCATATCAAATTACAATTTGCGTAGTATTAAATAAATATTATTTAGCCAGGAAGCAATAAATCATCCTTGTTTTTCTATAAAATATATTACGCAGACTGTGATAATTACCCTTATTAAATTACAATTTGCGTATTAATCATCTTCATTGTGTATGTCAAATATTATTTATCACTAATGGAATTTTACCTTGTTTACGCCAAATTAATCTTTAGAATATTCTAGCGATGACGTCACACCTTCCAAAACATTGCAATAACCATCTCAAGGGTGGCCTTGAAGTTGTTTATGCAAAATATAATGGAATTTAACCTTGTTTACGCCAAATTAACCTTTAGAATATTCTGGCGATGACGTCACACCTTCGAAAACATTGCAATAGCCATCTCAAGGGTGGCCTTGAAGTTGTTTATGCAAAATATAATGGAATTTCACCTTGTTTACGCCAAATTAACCTTTAG
>JBAGKK010055729.1:0-52582 GCA_037177015.1 Euceroptres primus
TTGCTTTACTCAAATCCTAAGATACAAAGCGATAGGAGCATAAAGTCGATCGACATCGAGATAAATGCTCGTTTCTGCTGCCTCGCTTTATTGTGTCTTCCACTTCCTATCAGACAATTTCGATTCGCCACCCCCAGACAGACGTCTATTTTCGACCACGACCTTCCCTTTTTCGTCCATGAGATATTATGAGGGAACTAATTTTTATGAATGGAGCACTTATCCTCTCTGATGAAATGTATTCTCGTTCATTCCGTTGCATATCCGAAATCAATATTTTATATTTATAATTTAAGGTTATTTATCAATTGTAGGAATCTAATTGTAATGTCGTAATTATTCTTAGTTTCGAAACAAAATAAGATTGCAATCCACGACCTCGATTTTAGTGCCATTTTCTCGTAGCTGAAGAATCATTGATGCAATCAAGAACAATCGAACCGATTATCGATGATTACCTTCTGCAATTCTTATGCCTTTCGAATGGCATTAAAGACTCCATTGTTGAACCCTAATTGGACTATAATAACCATCCTCTGAATCTGGCATTAAAAGAAAACAGCGCTGATAAAGAAATACTATTGAATCAAAGAAATTTGGGCAACTCTCCAGAACTTTGAGATTTTATGTCCTCGTTATTTATTAATGTTGAAGGAGAGAAATAATAATAAGCCATCCCAAGTTATATTTAATTGCAGCAAAAATAATGTGAGACAATTGCTCTTTTGTGTAAACTTATAACATTGACGATTAATTAATTTTTAATATAGGGTAGACCGCTCTACAGTAGGTAATATTTTACAGTAGGTAATTTTAAATAATCAGAAAACGGACAAAGAATGTTAATCAAGTTTGTCATCATGAGATTTCGGCAATGACTATACTCTACCAGACGAAGTTTTGTTTATTTACTATCAATAATTAATGTATGAGAGCGAAAAAACTTATTTTCTGCAGGTTGAACAAAATTTTGATTTTTCTATATTTATAGTTTTCACCTTCATAAAATTTTTCTGGGCTATGATTTTGTATTTATAACAAAGCTGGAAGCTTTAGAAACAATATACTATCGAAACTCGATATTTACCGAATGTAGTCGAAGCATGCCGAAGTGTTGAAGGTTTGATTTTGATTTTTCGTGGGTGATCAGTTTTAGTTAATAAGGTGAGTAAATACAGAGTACGTACCTAAACGTTTAATAATAATGATTAAATGTGTAGAATAAAATTAATACATAAAATATAATATTTCGAGTGAAAATAAGGAATTTAAAAATTGCGGCCTTCAACATAAACGGCCATAAACATAAATTCTGGGGACCGAAAATGTTAAAAAATTTAAGTGAAATATTATTAGGGATCGTCCATAAACTACGTTGACAATTTTGCTATAGTGTGATATCCTCGTGTCTTCCTCAGTTGCTTAGTGTAAAGAGAGGCACGAGTGTATCACACTATAGCAAAAATGTCAACGTAGTTTATGAACGATCCCTTAGTGAAAAAATAATAGTTTCGGACAGTTCTTTCTCATAAAACTAAATAAACTTAAAAATATATACGTCATAATTTATAAGTTTTGATTAATAAATCTTATTTTATCTAAATCTTTTATATTATAAGCGATTACCTATTGTTGGAAAACATGGAAAAATTCGTGTTACTGCAACGTCTCATAAAATTGCTTGAAGCAGCTAAGTAATGAATTCACTAACTTTCTTTTGTATAGATGTATAGTTAATTAAATACATAATATTCAAAAAAATGCAAAAAAACTTCAGTTATTTATTTAAATGGGAATATTTATACGCCTTAGAAATTTACACTTCCTACTAAAAAAAGGTCTCCCCTATGCGAAATGTCATTTTTGCAGATTGTCCATTTTACACTTTTGTATCTTTGAAAGTTTGTCAGTTTTATATTTTATTAGATATTTATCTAAAACTTCGGCGTTTCAGTTAAAAATATTTAATAAATCTAATAATAATAATAAAAATCACGTAAGCTGTATAAAAAATGTGTAATTAAAACGCAAAGTTTGTCCACAAATTTATATGTCGCTGGTGTAACGGTAACATTTTTTGCTTTCACATTGTCAAAAGTGTTTAAAAGCAAATTTTACTTCAATGCACTTGAAGCTTCAGTTTTAAGGATTAATTTCATCATATGCCAATGGATTTGAGTTCAATATTAACAAAGTTATTTTCTGGAGGATACACAAAAGTGCATTCGTACAAATTCAGTGTTGCTGGTGTAATGGTCCTTGCCTTCCAGAAAATTTGTTTAAATCATTGGAATAAATAATAAATATTTAGTTCTCAATGATACAAACATACTTGCAAATGTGCGTTCAAAAATTCTGATTCTTTAAATATTTATTTTTATTTTAAAATAGCATATCGCTGATGTAACAGCAGTTTCAGAACTTTTTAGAATTCTCAATACTCTTTTCAATTCTGCCATGAACTTCTAAAATCTTTTACTCTCTTACAGATTTTTCTGAAGACTTTCAATTTGTCTACAGAAGTTTAGGGAAATTTTAGAATCTTCATAAAATTCTGCAGACTTTTTGAAAGGTTCTTTAAGATTATGTAAGTCTTTTGTAGATTTTAGAGGGTTCTACATAATTCTGCAGAATTCTGGATATTTTGAAGTGCAGAATATTCTTGAAGATACTAGAAGATTCTGGAATAGTCTATAATAAGTCTATATTAAAATTTTAAAGATTATTATACAACCCAAAAGAATCTAAAGAATTATGGAAGAGTCCAGAAGAATCTACGAGATTGTAGAAGATTTTAAGAAAGTCTTGAATATTTTGGAGAATTTTTACAGATTTCAGAAAAGTTTTGAAGATTTTAAAAGACTTGAGAAAATTTCGGAAGTCTTGTGTAGGTTTTAAACTAGAGGATTCTAAAAGATTCTGAAGAATTTTGAAAACGACTAAAAAATTTTAGAAGATTTTATTCCTTTCTTAGAAGAGTTTCGAAGATTTTGGAGGATTTTAGAAGATTCTGGAACTACCTAGGATATTTTAGAATACTAAAATAGATTTTGAAAAAATTTGTAAAGGATTAAGAAAACTCTGAAATAAGAGTCTGAAATTATAGTGAATCAGTCTGGAATTCTAGAGAATTGTAACAAATGTGATAAATTTTTGAAAATTATGAAAGATTTGAGAAGAATCTAAAGAACTTGGAAAAATTCCGGGGGATTCTGGAAAACTATGGGGGAGTATACAATTTTTTAAAGAATCTTAACAAATTTCAGATAAATTTTGAAGTTTCTGGAGGAGTTTGGGAGATTTTAAGAGTCTTTCGCAGATTCTAGAGAATTCGAAAAGATTCTTGAAATCGATTTTAGTCGGTTTTGGAAGAGTAAAGATTCGAAAATTTGGAAATTATCGAAAATTTCAGAAAACATTGAATGAATTCTTAATGTTATAAGTTTCTATTTCTTATAATTCTTGGAAAATTAATCGAAGCATTTATTAAACAAAGGGACAAAGGAGGGAGCAAGGAAAAAAAGTTCTGAAATAAAGGGATTTCAGGAGATTTTAAAAATATTAGGGGAGAAAATAGGCAAAAAAGGGAAATAGAAGACTGATTGTGATTCCTGATACTATTATTTGAAAGGCATATGCTATTTATTTTTATGCTATTGATTTAAGTGTATATTCAGACAGAAAAACTGTTTTCTAATTCAATAGCATCATGCTATAGAAGATGATATTGAATTATTGAATTAAAATATGATGGTATTGAAGCTTGCAACGTTTAGGATCGAAAAAACGAAAAAAAATGCAAGATACTAGAAATTTGATTATCGATAATCACTCTGATCGATGCCCAAAGCTTCCAAAAAAATTGCATCCCCCTATCAAATGCGGAAACCACCCTTATTTCACCCCAAAGATAAAAAAAATTTTTGAAAATTACCCTAACATCGATGCTAAAAATTTAATTGTAGATAATGACTCTGTTCGATGCCCAAAGCTAACACAAAAAGTTGCATCCCCCTATAACATTCGGAAACCACCCTTATTTCATCCAAAGATTTAAAAAATTACGGAAAATTAGCCTAACATCAATACTAATAATGACTCTGTTCTTTGCCCAAAGCCAGCACAAAAAGTGATAGGGGGATGCAATTTTTTGTATTAGCTGATAATGAATCGAATAGAGACATCATCAGCAGTTAAACTTTTAGTATTGATGCTAGGGTAATTTTCCGGAATTTTTTTAATCTTGTGAAGTAAGGTTGGTTTCCGCATGTGATGTTAGTTTTGGGCATCGAACAGAGTCATTATCGACAATTAAATTTTTAGTATTGATGTTAGGCTAATTTTCCGGAATGTTTTTAATCTTTGGGGTGAAATAATGGTGGTTTTTGTATTTAAAAGGAGGATTCTACTTTTTGTGTTAGCTTTGTGCATCAAAAAGAGTCATTATCAGCAATTAAATTTTTAGCATTAATATTAGAGTAATTTTCCGGAATTTTTTAAATCTTTGGGATGAAATAAGGGTGGTTTTCGCATTTGATACGGGGATGCAACTTTTTGTTGGAAGCTTTGGGCATCGATCAGAGTGATTATCAACAATCAAATTTTTAGTATCTTGTATTTTTTTCGTTTTTTATTTCGATCTTAAACGTTGCAAACTTCCGTACCATTAAAATATGGTCAATTTGTGATGGAAACTTATATTTATAGTGCTTCAATCAATAGCATCGGTATATTTGATTCAACAGGATTTTTTTCTATCAGACCTTTGCATCACAAGTCTAAAATGAGAATGTAGAAATTCCATGAATACATCCTATATACTTTCTTTACATGGACGATAGGATGACTTCAGAGACGAATAAAATGCTACCAATATACCAATTTATAACCAATCTGCAATCTAATTCGATATGACAACATCTCCCTATAAAAATTCCATTTGGAATAAAAATATTTCTACAGATCGGAACATCAGAAATGCAGGAGAGACTGCGAAAAATAAAAAAACAGAGAATCGTAAATCGAGACTTAAGTATGACGGACTTAAGATGTATATAAATTTTCCTTAACGTTGAATAATAAATAGCGGCAACGCAGAACAATACTCTGTGAGTCGCACTCGGTCGAAAGCTGAGAGGGATAGTATGCAAGACGGAGAGAGAAAAAGTGATAGTAAGAGAAGAAAAGAGAGAAACTGCAAGGAGTAAACGAAAGGACGTTAACCCTTTTCTTGTTCCTCTCTCACTCTTCCCTCTACGATTCCTCTCATCACTCCTTTGCCTTTACACAGGAGATCCCTCCTCTCTCACTTTTTCCCTCTTATTTCTTATATCCTCTCTCACTTGCTCTTCCAACTTAGCTGAATCCTTCTTTCTTTCCCTCACTCTCCCTCGCAGCCCTCTATTTCTTCCTTCGTCTCTCCCTTTGGCAAGGGGAGAATAAAACTCATGAATCCGCGAGGCCACGACGATCGAAGTCGAAGGGTTTCGCTGGCAATGTACTCAAGAAGTCATGTTTTAACGAGCTAGGAGATTTGAATATCCAAGTTTTTATTATATGAGTCGCATCCTCGTTTAAGTGGAAAAACTGGGTCGCGGGATTATGTGCTCATAAAATTTACAGACTTGAAGAAAAGACTTTTAAAAAGGTGTGGAAACTCTGCTTTAGATTTTCTAGGTCAAAAGATGCATTTTTATAAGGTGGTGTTTAAAGATATTCACACTAAATCCAAAAATATCAAAACTTTACAAACAATTGACAGCTATATAACCACTAAATAGATATGTTTATGTAATAGTAATGTAGTTTTCAATGGTTTGTAACGATTTGATCCAACTTAGGATTAAAAAAATGATACTTCTGGATTTAGTGTGTTCGTATTAAAAATTATTAAGCCAGGTTGCTTCCATAAAATCACTCATACTTCGTTAATTTTTCATACGATAGGGGAGAGTGACTCGATCTGGATAAAAAAAGTTTTGACTTTATAATAATTAAACATTTTACAGAAAAGATAAGTATTACGTACCAAATTGAAGACAAGACATTCTTTTAAACAACACCAATAACGTAACAAAGATTATATCAGATATTTATCCATAACTAATATTTTATTGAACCATTGGATTTTTATCCAGATGAGGATTTGGGACCACGATCCGGATAATCGTGTTTTACAACACTCACAGTGTTAATTGATCGATATTTCACTTGATCTCATCGAATAGCCCATTCAGCCCATATTCTCAGATGAATTCTTATTTATTTTAAAAAAAATCGAACCCTCTAGCTTTAAAAATGAGGACTTGAGACACTTTCAAAGTTCGAAGTCTCCGAACCAACATTTCGAGAAAATCACAGTTGAAGTTTTAATTGAATAATGATCAAATATCGGTTTTTGTTATATGTAATCGACAAAGTGGTCTTTTTTGAAACATCACTTATTTTGTGGAGTTCTAGTTTGAAGTTATAGAATGAAGTTCGGAATTGTATTCTTAATAGAATTACGAACAAATAAAACTAAAAAAGAACCTAAAGTTTAAATAATAAAAAAATTATCACACATAATTCTGAACAAAAATTTCAATCTAACCTGCAACTTTGATAAAGTACTTTTTTCCAACTTTTTGATCATTTTCCCCAAGAAAGTGCACCTCAATGAACTAGTTTCTAAAAATAGTCCACGTCTTAACCATTTCATAAATTTTGTTGTGAAAAACTGTGAAAAATTGGTATTTAGGTGAAAAAACTGACCCAACCTAATTTTCCTAAAGTATAAGTTTTGTTAAATTTCTTTCACTTTCTTTCGCTTCTGAAAAATATTCCTAGTGCCAGTTGATTAAGCAAAGGTTGAAGCAAACATTGAAAACCAAAAATCGTCCATTTCTGCACCCAGCTTCAAAAACACAAATATCTCGGAAACTGGAATCGACAAAATGGGCTGTTTCAATATTGAAGAATACATTTTTCAAATGTGCTGTAGAAAATACACCAGCTATTATTTCTATCGTATTTACTAATAAATCATAACAACCACTTTACTATTAAATCATAACAACCACTTCTGCCAACTTCAAGTGCTGAAAAAACCCATTAAAATAGCTAGTTCTTTTATGTTGACAAAATGCGCGGGTCATTTAAAAAACTTTTGAGTATTTTTTTCACGAATTATAAAGATCGAGGAAAATGACACTACCAATAAAAACATCTTAATTACGTTGTTTGTGATAACTGAAAGTCTGTTTTTGTGGAAAGTTTTAAAGCCAAATGTTCCTTGAATACAAATAACAAAAGAAACAGTTGTAAAAAAAACCCTACGGCAGTAAAAATGACGAAATTATCAGAGATAAAAAGTTACGTCTTCATGTCAAAAACACATTTTTTAAATTTTTTGATTCAAAAACGGCAAATAAGCGGTAAACCGTGTTATGACACAAGCCTTTTTTGATAATTTTACTTATAAAAAATTACTCCAGTTCTTTAATTAAAACATTTAGTTATTTTTACGTTTTATTCAGGTCGGGAACCTTTCCAATTCGGGTCACTCTTCCCTATATTAAATTTTATTATAATTCCCATAAGTTTTCAAATAATTAGGTAAACTTTAATTTGAGCAAAAATTAATTCATGTACAAATTAAAATGCTCTGATTTTGTGAATTCAAAGAAATAGTAATGAAGCCGTTCGAGATTGAAAAAAGGGACCAAAAGTGTCCTAAAAGTGACCAACAAATTGTCAGTTAGATTTCCGAATTATATATTAATTATAAAATTGATTCATGCTTAGAATTTAAAAAATACTCCCCAAATTTTTAGAATCTCAAAATCTTTGGAACTCTCTAAAATCCTATAAAATCCTTCCTGAATTCTTCTATAACTTTCGATAATCTTTTAGAATCGTCCAGATTAAATTTTCCAAATACTTTAAGATGCGTTAAATCTTCTGAAATCCCTCAACATTCTTTAAATTAATTAATCTAGTTGATCTTAGTTAATCTTAGTTAATCATTAGCTAATCTTAGTTAATCATTAGTTAATCTTCTAAGCATTTTGAATTTTTTAGAATCTTTCAGAGGCTTCTTGATTCTTCCAAAGTCTTATAAAATCCTCAAGCGTTTTCTAGAACCTTTTAAAATCTTTCAGAATTTTTCGAACTCTTACAGAGATATCCAGAATTTTTTAGAGGCAGGATTCTAATAGATTCGAAAATTCGTTTGGAAATCATGGAGGATTTGAGAAGAATTTTGAGGATCTTGAAAGAGTCTGGAGGATTCTGGAAGACTATGGGATTGTGTACAATTTTCTGAAGAATTTTAACAGATTTCAAAAAAGTTTTTAAGATTGGCAGTGTCTAGTATACGGAAATTTCCGTACAACTAGCGCACAACATAGTACGGACTGAAGCTATTGTTACGGAATTTTCCGAGAGAATAGCCTGTCTCCCCTTTGTGTTGTACGCTAGTTGTACGGAAAATTCCGTAACAATATCCTCGACCTTTAAGATTTTGTAGGATTTTGGAGGATTTTCGAATTATAAACTTTCAGAATGTGGCAAACAAAGTCAAGTTTCAGCATGGCAATACGTTTTATCGGAGAACGAAATTTTATAAAATAATATTTCTATTTTTAACGAAAAAACTGACAAAAGTGACTCGCTGGTAGAACTGTACCCCAGAATGTTATTAATGACAATTAATTATAAACTCTCTTACTTTCACGAGATTCAATTTTTGAAATTTTCCAATCTTCACTATTTCTGTTCCCTTACTATTTAAATACTAGAAAAATTCGAGTGATTTTAAATTACAAGTAGGGTAATCGGCCAATTGTTGGCCTCCCCCCAATGATTGGCCTTTTCCTTAAAATATACTTAATGAAAAAATATTTTCAAATAAAATTACTAATAAATAGTGCAAGATTGTTATCGGTATACTTTGTGATATTTATTATTAGTTTTATTTGCGTGTATTTCTCAATAAATGTACTCTAAATCTGAATCAGTTAAATTTTACTAATTCATTAGTTACTGCATTCTAGCTATGGCAATTAGTAGAATTCTAGTGACAATTGGTGAAAAATTACTAAAATTTCAGAGATTTCTACTGATTTACCAGTAGAAACGATAACTGAAATTTCAGTAAGCATCACTTAAACTTCAGTTATCGTTTCTGCTGGTGAATTATTTATTAACTATTGGAATTATATAGGGACGGAAAATCCTCCAGTAGAGATCTACTGAAATTTTAGTAATTTTTCACTACTTGTCAGTAGAATTCTACTAATTGTCATAGCTAGAATGCAGTCACTGATGAATTAGTAAAATTTAACTGATTTAAAGTAAAAGAGTACAGTTTGAAGTTTAATCATTGTTTAATCATCGATACAATCATTGTATCGATTACCCTATGTAAATATTAAATACAGACATTCATTTGCAATGATATTCAATTCAGCACTCAATAATATAATTGAAACCTTTGAATGAAATTTCATTGATTAACAGTAGCCTCTTCTAAAAAAAGTGACCAAAAGTGAAAAAGTGATTCGCTGGAAGCTCTGTTATATTTCTGCCGTCAAAAGTAAAAAGATAAGTAAGTGATTATATCGTTTAGGTCGACTTTTCCATTGCTAGGTTTAAGAAAATGAACCTAAACCACAAAGTCACTTACCTATCTTTTTACTTTGGACGGCAGATTTGTAATCTTAATACCTAGGTTATTACAGAATTCATTAATCACAAAAAAAATACAAAATACAAAATACTTGCAAAAAAAATACAAAAATTAAAATTAGCTACGTTACTGACATCTATTACCACCTTAAAATGTCGGCGAACCAGAAATTCATTCTATTTCCAATTGTAAATGCCAAGGAACAGGAACTGGTTGTGTTACACGAGATTTCATTCCCACGAGTTAACCCATTTCTTAGCAGTGGTCGACACGTGGCATTAGTTTCATTGGGGCAGGCGACATATATTTAATTTTACTCTACTACTATCTCAGCTAATTTTGTCCTTCAATTTTAATTTTAGCCATTAAACTAAAATTTATTTGAACCTTACAGAGAAATTGTGCAGCATAAGAAAGTGATTCAATTATTTACGTAATTTTATGTAAAATTTATATTTATCTTCATCTGATATTAAAGACATTCCTTCATTTATAGTTTTTTAAATCAGTTTTTTGTCTCACATTCAAAATTTTTGTAGGATTTCTTATACTGTTATTTTCATCCTGTACTTTCTGGAGCTACTTCTTATACTAGAACGTCAAAAATAGGGCCGAGTTTCGAAGTACCCGGCGGGTTAGTCAAGCCATTTAGTCATTCCTCTTGGACTCTCAGTACCCGGTACTAAGCCGTTGGGAACCGTCCAGATTGCGAATTCTACAGGGTGACCAACAAAAAAGGAAGTCTCGCGATTCCTATCTACTGTGTTCTATCTGAAAGCAGTCTAACCTCAAACAGCAGAGGATTGTTAAATTTCAAAATTGATTATAATTAATCTGTAAAAATGTAATTTATAATCAAATATTAGATAAAAAGCAGATTAATCAGCCTATTTTTAACCCGTTAACGTCCTTTGGGATACTATTTTCCCACCGGGTCTCTAAAATCACAGTGGGATAATACCTTTCCAGGGTCTCTTAAGAAAGCAAACGACCAATTTTTGTAAAGTTTTGAAGTTTCTCGGTTTTTTGCGTGTTAAAGGGTTAAAATTATATTATTATAATTGACAATATTTACTTAAGAATCTGTCTACTCCCCCTGGATGTCTGATTGCACCAGTTATAATTTTAAGTAATTCTCAATCAAAAGTCACTCAAGATCGTTTAAGATTATACCTAAATGAATCAGTGAGTGACTTCTCGTTATAAATCAGTTACTTCAATGATTTAAATTTAAACAGTAAAATTCCTACAAGACTTACAATTTTTTATCGTCAAAACAGAATTGGTTGGTATAGCCATCAAATTTATCACTTCAAAGTTTTTTCAACCAGTGAATCAATGGGACCAACTTGATTAGTTTGTAAATTATGGCATAAGCAATCTTTCTCTACATACGGAAATAGGTTTCCATGATTTCTAGCAGATTTTCCAAATATTTTCAAATGGTAGAAGCGATTTGAACTTGAAAAGTTCGAAAACAATTTTTTTCGGGCCATCCTATTATCCAACTGAACCCTTGTCAAACTGTCACTAAAATTGTTTATTACGTCAAACGAATAAGTCTCATATTTTTCCTCTCATACATTCCCTTTCACCAAGTTGTCTACGAACCAAAAAAGACTCTCAAAACACGTGTGACACAAGGCTGAAAGGTTCATCAACGCCTCCAATCTCTTGCTCGGCTTGCACGATGCTTTAGTGACTTTTATGTTGTTTGGGTACCAGACCATTAGCTCGTCTATCGGAAATAATATTGATTTATCGGCGAAGCGAAAGGAGGTCGCTGACCGTCCAAAACCTTGTGGTCACTCCTAAGCTTGCTTAACTTTGTCTGAGGGTGAATGCCTACTTCTACTGTCTACGCTCCACTGTCTACTGCTCCTGTCTCTCATTCGTTCTGAGTGCAAGAAAGCGAGTCACGCCAAGAGAGAAAAGGAGCAAGTGAGACTGCGAAAGACTGAAAAAGAGCAATATGAGACAAGGGAGGAAGAGAGAAGAAAAGAGAAGAAGAAAACAAGAAGAAGCGAGGGAGATGCTTCAAGACGAAGAAGAGACAGCGAGCCGCTGTCGGACTCTCTTCGACTCGACAGTTTGTGTGTACAGTACGTTCGCTTCTCGATTCTATTTCTCTTTTTCTGCAATGCTATCTGTGTATCCTGAAGAGAAGAGGGAGAAAGATGGAGAGAGTCGGCCAGCGGCCAGTGCGCGAAAAAAATAGTTGGCTGATTCATACGCGAAGTCACGAGCAGTACGCCACGGTACGGTCGTCCAAGCGTTAATCGAAAACACGAGGTGCACGTTTTGCGGTAAGATGTATACAGCCCCTCACCCTTTACTACCTCCGGACGACGAGGTGCACTCGCAAAGTCCTACGACATCGACCTTAGATAAAATCTCACACGATTTTGTTTATTAGACTCTGGAAAACGCTGTTGCCTTCTTTCAAGCTGAGGCACTTAGAGTGAATATAAACAGTTATCCATATCATTATGTTCCCATCATGTCTGAAATTTTTAACCATTAAGATTATAAAACATAATTAGGCAATAGTCCATTCAAATTGTCATTTTACACCCTATTAACTCACGAGCGCATTTTTTCTTGCTTAATCGCTTCAGTTTGGGTCACTTGTATACCATCTAGTTTTGTGATAAAAATTTCGGACAGGGAGCCGGGCATATTTTTTGAGAAAGGTGCCAAACATCACATATGCGTGGATTGCTGCTCTCCTATGGATTTTAGCGAAAAAAGATAGAGAGAGGAAAGAAAGTATACAAAATTCTGAGAAATTTGGAAAAAATAATATCCTAGCGCCAATACTTTCAAAGATACAGCGTTTCAAAAAACCCTGCTTTTTTCGTTTTTTGCCAAAAAATCGCGACTTTTCAAAAAACCATCTAGAATTTGTCAAACCGATTGACCTACGCCAAAATGGTCTACAGATGACTCAAAGTAGACGTAATTACCTTTCATTAGGTTATTAGGTTAAACATTAGGTTTATTAGTTGGTAAAATAATACAGTTTTGTCCGTCGACGCCGGACCTCATCAGTTACAGCTGTTGATGATTATTTATAAATAACAATATGGTATAATTTATATGTATATTATTAATTATAAAATAAGTTTCCTACCTTAAAATTAGATGGAAAATTGACATGTCTATGTATATGTATACGTATATTAATTTTATGCAGTATATTAATTTTATGCAGTATATGTATATGTATATTAATTTTTCAATATGAATACTTAACTTGCTCCAATTTTTAAGAGATTCAACTGCTCCAATATAGTATTTTCCTCTATCTTTTTTGAAGAAACCATCTTCAGAAGTAGCTCTTTCTGTTGTCATTATTCCAACATTCAATTAGATACTTATATTGATGTTAAGGTTTTGGCCAGATGAATGATAAAACCTTAAAAATTATAAAACCTTAACATCAATATAAATATCTAATTGAATGTTGGAATGATGACAACAGAAAGAGCTACTTTTGAAGATGTTTTCTTCAAAACAGTTAGAGAGAAATATGATATTGGAGCAGTCGAATCCCTTAAAAATTGGAGCAAGTTAAGTATTCACATTGAAAAATTAAAGAATCAACTTAGATTAAAACTATGAATACTTATTTCACATATACTGTGATATGTCAATTTTCCATCTATTTTTAAGATAGGAAATTTATTTTATAATTAATAATATGCATATAAATTATATAATATTGTTTTTTATAAATAATCATCAACAGCTGTAACTGATGAGGTCCGCCGTTGATGGACAAATGTGTATTATTTTACCAACTAATAAACCAGGCCTAGTAGACAAAAACCATTTAACATCTTTCATTAATTATAATTCATCTGGTCAAAACCTTAGCATCAATATAAGTAATTATCTTTCTTTTCAGACAAGGAACAACCCTCTAGGTCCAATAGATCGCGAGCTATGACCCACACTGGGAGGAAATGCATTTTTTTCGTTCAAAAAAGGCTAAAGCCTTCAATTTTGATTTGCAATTATTTAAAAAAAAATTAAAGTGCATTAAATTTTAAAGAGCACCCCGGTCAGAGATTTTGACATTTTCGTCTGTTTATTTATTATATGTTTACTCAAAATATGATAAAATCGGGATTTTCCACAAAATAATTATTTACTCTTCAACAACGGTTTAAATATAATGCAAATCATCTGCAATCAACGCAAGGGGACTCCCAGAATACAAATAATTTGATTATTATACAATTTTTGTGGAAAAATTGGGAATTTGTGGTTTTTTCAATTTCGGATTTACCTTCATTATCTGAATTGATGCAGATATTCTTGAAAATAAAATATGTTCCATTATATTAGTTAAAACATAACAATTGCTGATTTTATAAACAAATCAGATAAATAAATGTAAAATCGTGGCATCTTCATCTGGAAAAAATTTGTTTTTCTGCACTGAAACTGCTCTAAATTTTTTTAGAAATCCTCTACCTTCATAGATCAATGAAACATCATCTAAAATCGTTTGATATCTGTTATGAAATAATTTGAAATCGGTTAAAACTTTAAAAATTATTGAAACTGTTTTTGTCTCAAATCCGTAGATATTTTCTGTGGGCACTTAAAAGATCTTTCAAAATTGATTTATCGTACAATGGAAAATTGCTAATATTCTGATTAAAATTATTAGTTCATGATCTCATTAGAAGTTTATAACTAAAGAAGAATCCGTTATTTATGCAAAACTAATCTAAAATTAAATATTTCAAAATGTCTTAAAATCTTCTAAAACCGCTGGGATTATTTTCTTATTTACAAACAAATTTAATTCAGATATTTAAAAAAAAACCCTCTTCCTTAACCCTTTAATGCCCACTGTGTCATATATAGCACAATCACTTTTTTCGATTTTCTAGAATTTTTATGTGATAAACTTAAAATTCTGCAAAATAAATATGTAGATTAGATTAAAGTTGACACACACATCCCGTAAGGGGGCTATAAATTATCTTATACTGAATCCAAGCCGAGAAAATTTAAAAAAAAATTATTTGGACGACTAAGAACCATTCGTAATTCAAAAATAAATTTTCTGAACAGTACCGAAGTCTGGGGCTTAATGTCCCTGTATAAAATATTTCTTTGACTAGGAATTCACACTTCTTAAAGAGTCATCCCATTCAAAGACTAATTATATAATCAATGCAAAAGAGGACCCAGACATGAATTGTAAATTGCCTAACCTTCTCTCTGAATCTGAATTAGTGAAAAGTGGGTCACCAATTCATTTTAGTAAAAATTTTTACTAATTATTAGTCGTATTTCACTACTTTTTCTAGTACATATCAACTTTTCACTAAAGCTTAAGTCAAAAACTACTAATAATTAGTAGAAATTTTCACCAAAATGAATTAGTAACCCACTTTTTACTAATTCAGATTTAGAGAGTTGACTTTCCGGCTCTTTGGAGACAGAGATATTCAACGAGAAAAGAGGGAGAAAAGAAACAAATAGAGTAAACCAATCCAACCTCTTACTCACTTTCCCTTTTTTCCATTTCCGTCATTCTCACAATACGAAGGGTACCGACATGTTTCGAGGTCCATCTAAACCTCCTCGTCAGGTTAAATATGAGGGTGTTACAGGTTTAAAAAAATATTTTTGTGTAAAAAAACCATGTGCATTAATCCCTATTGTTATACCTATCGTTATTAACGCCCTTTCCATTGATCATACACATTTTTTGGGAAAATAAGTATTTAACCTTCAAAAATCAAAATCAAAAATAAATTTGACATTTCTTTTTATTGATTTTAAATGAGTCATTAATCATTGAAAAAAATGATAACCAAAAAAAAATTACATAACGCTTATTTTCAAAAATAAATAACAATATGTCCATTTTTAAACCTATAGCTGTTTAAAGGCAACAACCTAAGCTTTCTTTCTAGATAAAAAGAAAAGAAAAAATAGCCTTAATTCGAAAAAAGTCAAATTTATTTTTGATTTTAATTTTTGAAGGTCAAATACTTACTTTCCCAAAAAATGTGTACGATCAATGGAAAGAGAGTGAAAACCCCTATCGAAATTGTAGAAGTAAAAAATTGATTTTATTTGTATTAACAGAGCTAAGAATCATCGAAATAGATGGTATCCGTACAAAACTAAAAAATTACACCCCCTCCCTATCGTTAAATATTTTTCCCAACGACAAACTTTTTTCCCCATAAACTATCATCCAATAAGACTGCACTTTAACCAAGTTTGAGCCCGATCGATTTTTGAGGTTGGGGCAGTTGAAAAATAAGGCCCCCTATGTTGGTTGCATTGCAATCACTACATTTAATTTAAAAAATGACCCCTTGCTTCTCTAGTTTGTCATACTTGTCTTTCATCAATTTAATGATTTTATCACTTTTAAAAGGAACCCTATAAATCGTATGCCAATTAAGTTGTTTCAAAAGTTTTCTCAAAATTTTTGTAATTTTACGAAAGTATGGCAAAACTACAGTATCGAATCTATTAAAGTCTGTAGGAATGTCATTGGCAGAAACGTTATTATTTATTTATTTGCTTCTACACAAAGTATCGAGTCATCTACATACCTCGCGTAAAACGATAATTCAAAATCAATCTTTCTGAAAACTTCGTTTTCCAAGTCTTCCATTTCTTTTTAAGCTAAAATAGATGACAAAACCGATCCAATGGGTGTTCCAAAATTCTGTTTATGAAATTTCCCGTCTAATTTGAAATACATAGAAAGAAATATAAAATCAGTTGCATCCAGAAACTGATTTAGGGTGATTTTAGTACGTTTTTAATTAACTTCCACATTTTTTTAAAAAGAGCATTTCACTTTCTCCAAAGGAATATTCGGAAACGTTGCAATTACATCAAAAGAAACTTAAAGGGGCGCATGAATAATCCCCAAATTCTAATTTTCTTATAGGAAAACTAGAAAATAAAAAAAAATCGTTATAACGATTATGTTACCTAAATTCGTTTGACCTAAAAAGAATTGACTATAATTTTTATTCTTCTGCATTGTCAAAGTATGTACATAAGTTTTATTAATATGCAAACTCTTGAGAATCCACCGACCAATTATTGGACGTTAAATGGGATTTTGAATTTGGTTTCGGTCTAACCTAAATTTCTGAAATTATAAGTTTTATTGTTCGTAATTATCATTTTCCCTGAATTGTATTTTCCCGAATAGCAATCCGCCATAATTTTTATATTTCCGAATCACTATTTGCCCTAATTATTATTCTTCCGAATTACTGATTCCTATAATTGTTATTTTTCCGAATTACCATTGGCCATAATTATTAATCTTCCGAATTAACATTTAACTACTTTTCGTTTTTCCGAATTACCATTTATCATAATTATTATTCCTCCGAATCACCATTCGTCATAATTTTCATTTTTCCGAATTATATTTTGCCATAATTATTATTCTCCCTGATTATCATATGTTATAATCTTTATTCTCCCGAATTACCGTTCGCCATAATTTTTATTTTTCCGAATTACCAATTGTCATAACTTTTATTCCTCCGAATTACCATTTGCCATAATTTTTATTTTTCCGAGTTACCATTTGTCATAATTATTATTCTTCCGAATGACCATTTGTCATAATGTTGATTTTTCCGAATCATCATTTGTCATCATTTTCATTTTCCCGAAATATCCTTTACCATAATTATTATTGTTCCGAAAGACCATATGCCATATGCCATTTTTATTTTCCCGAATAAGCACATAACCTAAAATTCATTTAATCGAAACTCCATCTTTAATAATCGCTATGTCATCGAAACTGCATGTAACAAATTTCGTTCTTCCTGAAATGGTGTCCGGCATTCTGATTGGTTGAATAATGCCGCGAAATTCGAATCAGCCATTCGGGAGAATAAGAATTATGGCAAATCATAATTCGGAAAAATGAAAATTATAAAAAATGATGGTTCGGAAAAATCAAAATTATGACAAATGGTGATTTGGAAGAATAACAATTACAATTGGTAATTCGACAAAATAAAAATTATGGCAAACGGTAATTCGGGAGAATAAAGATTACGGCATACGGTAATTCGGAAGAATAATAATTATGGCACATGGTAATTCGGAAGAATAATAATTATGGCATATGGTAATTCGGAAGAATAATAATTATGGCATATGGTAATTCGGAAGAATAATAATTATGGCAAACTATAATTCGGAAAAATGAAAATTATGACGAATGGTGATTTGGAGGAATAATAATTATGACAAAGGGTAATTCGGAAAAATGAAAATTATGTCAAATGTTAATTCGGAAGAATAATAATTATGGCAATTGGTAATTCGGAAGAATAACAATTATGGAAATCAGTAATTCGAAAGAATAACAATTAGGGTCAAACGAATTGAGGAAAAATAATCGTTAGGAAAAAGAGAATTAGGGAATATTCATGTGCCCCGAAACTAAAACGTGATCAGAAGGTATTCTAACATTCTTAATTAATTCTAAAAACTGTAAACCATTCTTAATGGATGCTTTTAAAATTGTAATTGAATCTTTGATCATTTTACTCAGGAACTCTTCTAGTTTTCTCGTTGGTGAACGAATTGTGGAAATTACTGGTCTTTGTGGAAAATCTTGTTTGTGCGCTTTCACCAGGCCATTTATGCTAACGGCAGACTAGTGTTTGGGGTGTTGATATCCCGTTCTTCAACCCTTTTTCCTAAATTCCTTTGACTCTAAGATTATCTAATATTTTAAATGTTCCCTTTTTCAATTTAAAAATTTTATTGCAAAAATCGTTCAAAAAATGACCATAAATTATCCCTGAATTTTTTTTAGAAATTTTAGTGAACGTATACTGGGTGCGGGCCTTAAAGAGTTAATTTTTTCAAAATCTTAAAAGCAATAAGAACGCAGTGGTCCCAAAGAGAAAAAAGCTGGTCATAAATAGAAGTTTGTGTCTTATGTACTTGCAATTTTGAAAACTAGGGTTTTTTGGGTCACTGATTACGAATCTAGTGTCAGATTTTCGAAAAACAAATTGGCGGTTGACTTGTTGAAAACTTCTTTCAAATTGTTTCGAATTCGGTATTTAGGGGTTTTTCGAGTTGCTGATTACTAATTTGATATTACATTTCACAAAATTGAAATGGCGGATGACTTTTCACAAAACTCTTTCAAATTTTTACAAATTGGGTATTTGAGGGTTTTTCGGGTCGTTGATTACTAATTAGATATTTGATTTAACGAAAATAAAATGGCGGATTCAAAGTGGCGAATGAATTTCAAAAAACTTTTTTAATCGTTACTAAATTCAGTAATTAGGGGTTTCTTGGGTCGCTGATTACTAATTTATTGTCAGATTATCAGAAAAAGAATAATGATCGCAAAGCTATATTGGCACTTTTTGACAGCCGATTCTCGAATATGTTACTACACACTATATATCAAACATTTTACAACATAAATAACAAAAAAGGAACTAGCAAGAATTTTGACTTGGCTCACACTATTGAAGCATTTTACTCAACTCAATGAAGGAAATTCTACACGTATTCGTTTCGTACGAATTTTCTAGATGATCATTTTGGTAAAAATATGAAAACTCATTACAATAAAATTTACTTTTTGGAGTAAAGTCCATTTTGCAGGATGAAGATTGATCAATCCATTGGAAAATTGTGCACTTTAAAAAAAATTCTGTCACAAAACACGCGTGATGTTTGGCGCTCGGAGTTAAACTGATTCAGAAAGGAAAAACCGAGACAGAAAGAACATCTGCCCTAAACTAATGATTCTAAACAATGCTAGAAGTACCACTGCACCTAAAAAAAAATGTCAGAAGCATCCATTTTCAATTTTTATTTTCCGATTTTTGACCAGGTTTTCACTATTCTGGACCACTGTGGAACGCAGAAAAAAAAAGTCTTTGCATAGTGAATTCGTTAAGAAAAACATTTTTTCCTAAAATCAAGTTTGGTAATTATAATCATTATCTCAATTTGATGATGAGTCAATCTCGACGTTATATATATATCCTTAACCTTTATAGGATGAGGGTGGTCGAAATATCGACCACCTGTCAGGTTGGGGACTTAAAATCAGTTATCCGTTGAAATTATATATAAATTTTTGGTCAAATGAAAACTCGATTTGAACCAAAATTTTCCCGTTCTCTAAAGGTTAATCAGTCTTCGATTAGAAAGGTCATTTAAATTAACGAGAAAAATATTAAACGTTTCGTTCCTGATTTTGGACCCTCTTCAATAAATATTTTATTGTAGTCAAATTCTGAAAAAACAATCAATAGTTTAACACGCAAAAAAGGTAAAGAATATAATCAAAGAAAAGAGTGTTTGGTTAAGTGACAGTTTGAGTAATCAAATAAATTAGGTTTATAAATAAATGAAATTACTATAATATGATGAGCATTTCATTTATTTAAATGACCTTTCTTATCGAAGACTGATCAAGGATCTAATTATCTCAATTTCTTCAGAAAGTTTATCAGTTCTTCAGAAAGTTTATCTTCAGAAAATTTATCATATGTTGTTTACTTATTCCTCAATTCTTTTGCAAAATCATCCTTCTTCAGTTTCGACCTCTTCTTTGATGCATAAATAAATTTTCGGTGCCAAAGGTCAAATAAACAAAAACGGATTTAAGTTTAAATTGGCTACGTTTAAGACGCAAAATGCAATAAATCGTAAGATAATATGTGCCTGAAGTTCTGAACGTTCAAATGAACGAAAATTTTTTCCATAACTAAAATTTAGCTTAAAATATTGTTCCAACTACAAAATAAACAGAAGGATCATGAGCTTTTTTACCATTACAATAGTTTCTTTATCAATAAACCAATACTTTAGGACAAATTTCAGTTTAAAATGAAATCAAATAAAAATTTCGTTCATTTGAACGTTCAGAACTTCAGGCATATAAGATAATAACGATTCCTTTCATCAGACTGAAATAAATTAACTTCCCCCTATGTCCATTTCTCAAAAACTCCTCAAAAATCAATTTCCCATTCTACAACGACGATAGCCACTCGGCCTAGTAGATAAGCTCGAGCCCACGCAACCTCAGAAACATTCGTTCCTAATTCTGTATGCAGTTCTTGCCTCGTCCTAGACACAACCTATCAGGAATGACGGGATGATAATACCCAAGTATGCGTCTGGGTTACTTTTTTCTCTTTTCGCATATCAAGCCAGAAAGCCTGAATATATTCCCGTCTTTTCAGGACGAGTTGTTTATATAAGCTGCGCAAGAAGGGACCGAAAAGTTTAAAAATAGCTCGACCGAGGATCCTGTGAAGAGGGTCGATTGGTGTAAACACGCTTGTCGCGATATGTCAAAAAGAAGTCGAGAGCGACGACGGCAGAAGGCCATCAAGAGGTGAAAACAAGAAAGAGAAACACAAAGTAAAAGAAGACACGTACGAGTCCACTTACGTGCTTCCATAGAGGTGTCCCGCGTCGGTGGTGATAATTCCGTCGTGGCGACCTGCGTCGTCGTTGAGGCAATTGTACCCTCCGAAGTAACCTTGTCCTCGTCAACTTCCTCCTCGGGTCTCCTCTGCTTTGGACCCGGGTAAATCCTTACTCTTCCAGCTCCCTGCGCCTCTCCAGGATACGACAGCGATGACATCGGCCCGGCAACTGTAGTCGCGGTTGTCCACTCGACACCACTACCACCAACGAACACGTCTACCGAAGTCGTAATCTCACCACTCACGTTCTTCACCTGCACCTGCACTACCCCGTCGTTCCTAACCCTTTTCGTTTCCCCTTTCCCTCTACTTCCTTCCCCTTTCGTCTCCTCAACCACTTCACTTCCACGAACGGAATCCGTAGCTTTTTCTATTCCCGTAGTGCTCCTCGTCGTCGAAGCTGTTGTCCTACTCTTCAAGCGACCAGGTTTAGTCCTCAAGTTGGATAAATCACCAAGTCCCACATTCCCAGCGATATCCAGTTGATCCGTTCTTCCAGGCGAGAGTTGACGTGGAACCTTCGCACCCTTGGCAAGATCCTCCCTCTCAAGCCAACTCCAAGGCTCCGTTGGTCTTCCACGATCAAAGCTACGGATCTGACCCTCACCTCTCTTCCAGTCCAACTGCTCAAAAACTCTCAAGTTCTCTGGTAAATCGTACCAGCCCGGCTCGTTGCGTCGTCGAAAAATCCCTAACGACGACGACGACAAAGACGGCTGATGATTTTGATGTTGGCGTGGCTTGATCGGTTTTTCGTTGAGAATGTCACGTGACTTCCAGAGGATATCGGAGGTCGTCGCCGTTTTCGTCGTCGTCGTCGTCGCCGTCAGGTAGCGCCTGGTGAACGATGGCGATGGTGTTGGGATCGGCGCGACGTTGAGTAGCGTGACTGCCGCGTGGGTTTGGCTGCTGATGAGAATAACGACGAAGAGAAGCAGGGGCAGACCCACCCCAGCCCCCGTGGTGGCCCCCACAACCCCCGGCCTTACCACGAGAACTCGCGAGGCCGTCCAGTCCAGCTGTTATAGAGCCGGGTTCGATGACGAATCCTTCGGACAAGGTTCTTGCGATAGAGTCCACGATGGGACCCGGACTTTTCTCTGGTTTACTTCACCTCACTCCATCTGGTTCCTCTTTTGATACAACGCCAGAGAGCTTCTCTGCAAGATCCTAGAACCGACCCGGAGCATCTAGAAGTCGTGGGGCTCGCAAAGCCTCGTCGTGTCGACCCAGCTGGAGAAATGATCCGCTTTCGATAAACAATGCAGTCTCGATAAACGCCATCATCGTCGACCTCGCGACCAACCTCTTTTCGATTCCTGATGCCAGCAACGACTTGCACCAAGAGCGCCCTTTTGCATCCTTCCCGATGGGCGTGGCTGTTCTACCACCCTGAATTCTTCTCCACGGTTTCCTTTTCTCCTCTCCGTTTTCCTTTTCTTCTTCTTCTTTTTCTTCCTCTTCTGCCACCCTCCTCCGCTCTTCCTGCCGAGCGAGAGCGACTCTTGGTGTACCTGGCCGTGTCGTCGAGGATGCTATTTTCCTCCGCAAGCTGTCACGTCAAAAACAGATCGGAGATCTTGCTGCTACACCTGCAACATATCATTATGGAATTAACCCCAAGGAAGAAATGGAATTTTTCAAATAAAGACACAGCTGCACAAGGTTTGGGTCTTATTGTTTTTTGTGGTGATCAATTTGCATAGGGGTTGGTTCAGGAAAGAGATGTTGAAGTTATTAACCTGAACATGAAGAATTCGTGGTATCCTCATTACCTACTTGTATTTTTAGAACATTTCTGAATTATTGGGATAATACAGACGTCTTCAACGATAAGCCGATGAATAACTCAATCCTAAGCCACTGAACTCCAGACTCTGTTAATAGATTTGTTAGACAAGCTAAGAAATATGCTAAAACCTCTTTATTACCCTGTAGAGACTTCCCCAGCTTTCCCTATTTAAAGTTTTTTGATTGATTGATTCCTAGTCTAGAAAAAACTAAAAGGGGTACTTTCAGGCTCTAGTGGGCAATTAACGATCTAGAAAAAAATAACAGAGGCTCTATAAGGTTCTAGTGAGCAATGCCTTGCTTCATTTGGGTATGGAAAATCTATCTGCATCTGGTGAGGCCCCGACAAGAAAATACCCTCTTGCGCTATATATATATATATAATCAGGGCCGAGGAAAAAATATTTTTAAATTTTCTTGTTTTAATTCGGCTAAAAAAATTGATACCGTCAAAACAACGGAAAACAACCATTCAGTAAATGTATTGTATAAAAATTAATAAAAGTATTAAAGTGCTTATTAATTTTAAACAAGACAACTGGAAAAAAGTCGATCAGCGCCGCAGTTTCGCGTTTTCCCCATTGAGTCAAATTGGGAACTATAATAATAATCGTGTCATACTCCTGTAAAAACACAAATCATAAAGACCATCTTACAACTTTTTCTACATTTTAATAGCACAGCGCGCAAATATCCAAAAATTGTAAACTGGAAAAACTCTAATTATTCTTTATCACGATTCGTAAGTTTTTAATTTTGTTGCGTAAATTATAATACATTTTTTTCTTAATTTCTTGTTCGACTGAGAATGGAGGAAATAAGGGTAAATTTTCAAAAATAGAGGAAAATAGAGGACCAATTCCAAAATAGAGGACCGGTTGAGATCCCGGTAAATCTAAAACGAAAAAGTGTCTCAAAAATCATACATAGTTATGAATGCTGTCAACTACCTTATAAATCTACCAAAAAGATTTGTCAAATGATCGTACTTTCAGTATTTATATCTTTAAAAGATTTGGGAGATAAGTGAACCAAAAATGTGTTCTTGAAGAGGCCTGCATCTTCAGTGGGCGGAAGCTTGTAAACAAACATCAACGGAATTAAAAAGATTCTGTGATTAAATACTAGTAGCTTAGAATTTTTAAAAATATTACTAAACTGCCTTAAAGTTACATGTAAAAACAGAGTCTTACTTTAAGCTCTAAATTTGAAGCCCTAAAGCCCTTGAAGATTTTAAGCCCTAAAATTGAAACCAATTGTGAATAGCCTAAATATGAGCTGAAATTAAGGTCAAATGGAAAGTTAGGCTTTTGGAAAGAGACAAACTTATGCACTACACACGGAGAAAAGGACAGCAAATTTCAAGATGTCAACACTTTAAGACTTTCTTTTTACTGTGTAATTCAATGAACATAGAGTAGTTTACACAGGAAAAAAGTCTAGTTTATGTCACAGCTTGTTTTCGGTCTCCATGTATAGTGCATAAGTCTATCCTTCTTTCTAGGGTCTTAAAAATATTATAGCTTGAATTAAGTCCAATTTTTGTCTTGAAACAAGACTTTTTTACAGTGTGCTTAATGTAGAAATAGTCCAGGACTCAACTAAAAAAATTCAGTTTAAACAAATCAGTGGAAAATCACTGAAATTTCAGTGGATTGTCACTGATTTACCAGCAGAATCGATTACTGAAATTGATAGTATAAGGGCATATAAAATTTAGCTGACCGTTCCGGCTGGTCCCTGATACTCAAAAAATATGTTTTAAAAATGAAATTTTTAAAACAGCATTCTTATAGGAAATTGTATGGCGCATATTTTTTTCTTCTTCAAAAAAGTTGTGTCTTTTGCCGTTTTAAATAAAAAAATATATATTATATCTTTTTTTTTAAATAAACGGAAAAAATTGTATTTTTGTCAAAAGAAAATTTGTCAAGAATTTTGACTTCATCTCAACAAATTTATTAATATTTTGACCTCAAATTTGAAACAGTTTTCCACTAGACTATTCCGGACATGACAAAATGCCAAAAACGAATAATTTTTGTTATGGAAAAAGTTATTAATTATTTCGTCAAGCATAATCGAAACAGAGTTAGAAAATTATCGATCGCTTCGTCTATCTGAGTAATTTCAAATGATTGAAAACTTTCAGCAGAAGAAATGTTTGTTAGGATATGATAAAGTTTTTTGGAAAGTTTTACGTCAATCGATCTAACCGTTCAAACATGAGCATTCAATTTGCTTTTTCCGGGCATGTGAGAGCACGGAACACCGGAGCATCGGCGCGAAGCGGTTTGGCCTGCGGCTCTCTATTATTTGATCTAAGAATCACTTTTCAGTAAATTCTTTCTGTTTTTACCTGAATAAATTAGACTTATTTGCTACTTTTTTATTTTGTATATGTTATATGAGATTTGATTTCGATAAAATTGGTAATTATTATTAAATACAAAAGGACTAGTACTCACATAGTAATGTATTTTAATGCCGATCGGTTTGAAGTACATATAATATAATCCTGAAATATATTAAAACACACACACACACATACATATACACACATATATATATACATATGTATGTATATTCACCCTACAACAACAATGCCAAGAAAAATTTGCGAGGATGTTCACAAGTTAGTGAAGAAAACTAAAGTTTCTACAAAAAATTAAACCATTTATAGAAAGCGATTCTTTAATAATTTAAATTTATTAGTGAATTGATTATTATACAATATCAATTACTTCATAAGCCACATTGCTATTTTATAAATCGTAACATTATTCCACAAGATCCAATAATATTGAAAAGTACTAAAAATTCCGATTCGCGTTTTTTAAATTTTGCACACCTTTAGAATTTATACAAGAAAAAAACATAAATTAAACTTTTTCTGAAAACAGTTAGTATTTAAATTTCGGATTTACTTCCATAACTAATGCAAAATAATTTTCTTAATCCTTAAATTTATTCACTTTGCTTACATTTAATTTTATGTAATATTAAATACCTCGTTTCTTTTTGCTTTGCGAACATTCTCAGCCCAACCTTTTTCATCTCTAGATTTTTTTCTTCCTTGACAAGGTTCTGATAAACTCACTAAAATTTTTGTTTAACGACTTGATTAATTTTCACTTTTAAAAAAACAATTTTTATCCACATTTCTTGCAAACAGTTAAATTCGGAATCAGAATAGTCTGAAATCTTAACTCGAAAACTTTAAGACGTTTGTTCCCATTCGACAACATAACTCAAATGATGTTTTGCTTTGAATTTTCTGCTGTCCTGAGGTAGTATTCTAAAGAAATTCGCACATAGAAAATTCGCAGAAAAAACAAGAGCGAGTCACTTCGGCCGAGACTCCAGTGTTGCGTGCCCTCATGAGCTCGAGAAAAGTAAATTTAATGCTTGTCATTTTCTAAAGGGTAGATAGATTGACGTAGAACTTTAGTAGATCTTAATAAACATTTCTTCCGCTAAAAGTTTCCGCTCACTTCAAATTACTCAGTCAAAGAGATCGAAAATTTTCTAACCCTGTTTAGATTATGCTTGACGAAAATATTAATAACTTTTTTCCATAACCAAAATTACTCGTTTTGGGCATTTTGTCAGGTCCAGAATAATCTAGTTGAAAACTGTTTCAAATTTGAGGTCAAAATATTAATAAATTTCGGAGTGAAATGAAATCAAAATTCTTGACAAATTTTCTTTTTACAAAAATACAGTTTTTTTCGCTTATTACAAAAACGGTAAAAGAGACAACTTTTTTAAGCAAGAAAAAAAGATGCGTCAGAAAATTTCCTATAAGAATGCAGTTTTAAAAATTTCATGTTTGACAAATATTTTTCGAGGTATCAGGGGCCAACCAGAACGGCCAGCTGAATTTCATATGCCCTTATACTAGCCAGAGGCTCAATTTCAGTAATCGTAAGAGAGTACCGTACTTACTGGGGTTAGTCAAACTACTGATATTCAATTATAGTTTTTGCATCTGTACTTTTCTTGCAAGTAGATCAAAAAAACTAAAGACCATTAAAAATAAAAAGATTTTGAGAAGAGATGATTTGTCTGAGAATTGCATAATAACGCCATCTCATCGATAAGACTTGGATCCCTTCCGAGCTTAGCTATTCCATTTCGTTTACGTATACGAAGGGTCGCGAAGGCATGAGAGAGACGTAGGGTAAATGAAAGAGATGGAGAGACTCCCGTCGCGCGTACAGCCTTAATCTGGCTGGCGGACTCATGCTTCCTACAACTTCTTAAAATACGATCACCCTACAAAATAGTCCACGAGTGTGGGGTTTCGAGAGCTCCTTTTGTTTTCTTTTTATTCGACCCTGCGCTCCACTGCACGCTCTCTATGCGACGTTTTGTGGCGGTGTACAATGTAGCGTTCTCGATGACTTACCGCGTGTTCAGAAATCGCGTGCGACCGGTATGCATACGAATGCACGTGTGCACTCTCTGTGCATACATAATAATCATACATGGATGGTGGCTTTGTGCGTCACGTGAAAATGAAAATGATGCCTCAAGAAATGCGCACTTGAGAGTTCAAGTACCCTGTAGATCGTGTCCACTTTCTTGAGTTGCTTTGCAGGAACCTGGGTCTCTAAATCTGATTCACCAGAAAGCACTGCGATTCAGAGGGGTCACTGATTCTCAGTAGAAAGCTGCTCATTCGAAATTAGAGAGTGTTTTGCGTAATTAGGAGTTGGAAATATATTAATGACTACTGCAGGAAATATGAGACATGAGAGAGAAGAAAAAGATCAGAGGGTTAAAACGTTTGGTTATACGAGGGCGTGCCTTTTGAAATTTGTTTACTACAAAAGACACGAGGTTCGGCTAAGTATAGAAGCGGGGAGAGAGGAATCGCGAAAATCCTATTTTTACGAATACGCGCCCCGCGCGCGCACATTGTTGCGTCTCGAGCGCTGTCGCTTCTCCGTTCGCCGCGCCACGCCGTTTCGTGTATATACGGTCTCACCATGAACGACCCTATCCACTGCTTGAGGCATTCAGATTCTCATAATACAAAATTCATGTTATTGAATTGAAAATTACATTTCCAAAACGTCTTATATCCATTTTTCGAAAAATTAGACTTTTTGGGTTAACATTTTATAAATAATAGACTTATTTACAGGTTGTAAATAAAAACTTAATTAAATACTTATTTACAGGTTGTAAATAAAAAACTTAATTAAATAGACTTATTTACAGGTTGTAAATAAAAAACTTAATTGAATAGACTTATTTACAGGTTGTAAATAAAAAACTTAATTAAATAGACTTATTTACAGGTTGTAAATAAAAAACTTAATTAAATAGACTTATTTACAGGTTGTGAATAAAAACTTAATTAAATAGACTTATTTACAGGTTGTAAATGAATAACTTAATTAAATAGACTTATTTACAGGTTGTAAATGAAAAGCTTAATTAAGATTAAAATTTTGTAATATTAGGAATGTGAACTTAATTTTCTCAAAGTTACTTCGACTTTGAAGAATACATTCTCATTATGAGACTCGCGCTGCGCGCTCGAATATATCCTCAAAATTAAAAATGAATGTGTGAAGAAAACCTAATATTAATTTTCTAGGTTTGTCAAAAAAAAAGCGAATTCCTTTTCGTGTTATGAGTATGAATGTTAGTCGTCGCTTTCTGCGTACCTTAAATGTCGATTGAAATAAATTTTTAATGATAATGTGCCCACCTGCGCACAGTGAGGAAAAATGACTTTTTATATTTAAAACAACGGAGAGCTCACAAATCTTGACCGATTAGATCGTAAAAATTTGAAAAAAAGCTGATAAAATTTTCCAGAGAGTGTTACACCTGATTTCTTATTTAGCTTTTCAATTTTTTGATAAATAATCAAATATGTTGAAAAAAATGGCCATTTTTTCTATTTGACGTTCCCGATGCTCCTCAATAATAGGGAAATTGTTGCAATCGCCTACGTTTCATAGAGTAACATAAGATGAAGATGTTCCATCATAACATAATAAACAAAAAATTGCTTATAAACAAATTATTTGTTGATAGTGTGTTCTATACTTTTTAATAATTTTATGTTTTTTTAAATTTATATTGCAAGAAATTTGGATGAAAGCAATATTATAATGGAGAAAACTTCTCTTAAGATTATTCTTGTTAATATTATAAACAAATTTAATAAACAAATGTATTATTCAGGCATTTGCCGACAGAAAAATTCATTTTTTTTCTATGTCAGTTCTTTTAACCCTAATCACTCACACCTCTGAAAAAACACACATTTCTCACATGAGGTCTAAAAGACCCCAGCCAACTTTGAAACGTTATGACACTGATTCTATGAAAAGTTTCGACTTCAAAAAAATTCTTACACAAAATTTAACATTTCCAAAATTGACTCCGATTTTTTTTACATAAAATTTATTTGAGAATGTGGGCAAAATTCTTAACGTAAAGAATTTTTTCAACAATTTTTTTTTTCACCAAAAAATTCATAACTTTTATAATTTGGAATATTTTTGTCTAAAAGTTTTTAAAAAGTTTTTGTTACGTTGAAGTCGGTGTTGGGGTCTTTCAGATCAACAGTGAGTGATTAGGATTATTTAGAAACTTCATGATAATTTAAGCAACAATCATAATTAGTTGATAAATTTTATGATTTTTTCAAACAAATTTAATAAACAAATGCATTATTCGGGCATTTGTCGACGGAAAAACTCGTTTTTTTCAATGTCGAACCTTTATGATATTCACGATAATTTCAGCAACATTCATAATTAGTTGACTAATTTTATGTTTTTTTAAAACAAATTTAACAAAAAATACATTATTCGGGCTTTTGTCGACGGAAAAATTCGTTTTTTCTCAATGCCAGTCCTTTTAATTGGGAAGTCCATGACAATTTCATCAACACTCATTCTTAGTTGATAAATTGCATGATTTTTTAACTTAAACTTAATAAAAAAGGCCTTATTTGGACATTTGCCGACGAAAAAAGTTGTTTTTTTCCACTGTCAGTCCTTTCAATTGGGAACTCCATGATAATTTTAGCAAAATTCATGATTATTTGATAAATTATATGGCCAAAAAAAATGAGTAGAGCAATCCAAGTTGAATTATTATGGTGCAGCCTACTAAAAAGAGTGGAATTGAAAAAAAAAAGAATTTTATTGTCGACAAATGCCCAAATAATGCATTTGTCTATTAAATTTGTTTTAAAAAAATCATACAATCTATCAAATAATCATGAATATTGCTGAAATTATCATGGAGTTCCTAATTGAAAGGACGGAAATGGAAAAAAAACAAATTTTTTCGTTGACAAATGTCCAAATAATGCATTTGTTTACTAAATTTGTTTTAAAAAATTATACAATTTATCAACTAAGTATGAGTGTTGATGGAACTACCATGGAATTCCCAGTTAAAAGGACTGACTTCAAGAAAAAAAAAAAAAAAAACGAATTTTTCCGTCGACAAATGCCTGAATAATGCATGTTTTTATTAAATTTGTTTTAAAAAAACATAAAATTTATCAACTAATTATGAATGTTGTTGAAATTATCATGGAGTTCCCAATTGAAAGGACTGACACTGAAAAAAACGAATATTTCCGTCGACAAATGCCCGAATAATGCATTTGTTTATTAAATTTGGATTAAAAAATCAAAAAATTTATTTTATCAGACCAGACATTCACATATCTCAAGGAATCATTTCATGAATTAATAAAATCAATGCAAACAATGACTCCGACACGAAATACAAATCTCCCAACCTGAAGTTTCCAGCTCTTTAAGAGGCAACGCACTCAAACGAAAAAATTTATCAACTAATTATGAATGTTGCTGAAATTATCATGAAGTTCCTGATTAATAGAACTGACACCGAAAAAAACGAATTCATTTGTCGACAAATGCCTGAATAATGTGTTTGTTTATTAAATTTGTTTATAATATTAACAAGAATAATCTTAAGAGAAATTTTCCCCATTATTATATTGTTTCCGTCCAAACTTCTTGCAATATAACCTAAAAACAGTAAAATTATTGAAAATTACAGAGAACACACTTTCAATAAATAATTTGTTTAAAAAAATTTTTTTGTTTATTATATCACGATGGAACATCTTTAACTAATGTTACTCTATGAAACGTAGGTGATTGCAACAATTTTGCTATTATTGGCAAGCACCGGGAACGACCAATAGAAAAAACGGCCATTTTTTTCGACATATTTATTTATTTATAAAAAATTGAAAAACTAAATAAAAATCAGGCTCGAGAACTTAACAAAATTGTCTTGAGTATTTTTCTCTATCTCCTGTGATTCTTGAGTAAAATTGACTTTTCTACCGCATAGAATTCGAATTTGGAGACAAAAATAGAATAAGTGGGTTAAAAGAAATGAAAAGTTGCATTTTTTGAGAGAACGACACGAAATACGAAAAAACGTAAGAGACCAAATTTGTTCCCCTGATGAAGCCTTATAAAACAGTGTAGAGTATTTTCCGCCATTTTGTTTTTTTATGGAATGAAAGTTCAATTTTTTAATTTTTTAAGATATAATTTAAGATTAGGACACAAAAATGGATCGAATGAATAACTAAATCAAGGATTTGTTAGTTGCAGCTTTCTGAGAAATATATACGCACGTTGGAGTGGACAAGTAATGAGAATGTGCGTAACTTTAGTGAGCAGATTTTTCAATTTCCTCTAAAATTGGTTTTTTGATGTTTTAAAGGTTTGTACATGGTGCAACATTGTTGATATTGGTCTGGTGGAAAAATGTCTGTGGAAAAATTAAGACAGTTTGTAGAACTTTATGAAAGCTATTCAGAACTGCCTTTAAATATTTATTTTGCTGAAAAAAATTGTTTCCAAAAAGTATAAAATGGCCCTAATTTTTTTAGTTTTGGGCTAATATGGCTGGTTAATGAACTTGTTTTAAGATTTCAGCATCCGAAAAAGTTTACTGAAGCGCAATGAGATCCGATCATTTTTTCGAAAGTTATTGCGTTGACAGACTAACAGACGTACAGACAAACACCATGGCGAAAACCTGTTTTTTGGACTCTACATAATATATTCTCATAGTGATGAGAATGTAAAAATCCTTATTTGTGGAAAACGGTATTTCTTGGATATAAGCGTTATAGAAATGTTCTCTTTAACTTTAATTTTGGCTGCTATTTCTTTTATCGTGTTTTTTTTAATTTTCAAGATGGAAGACGGAAAAACTGGAAAAATTTCAAAAACTTTTGATTTACAATAAAATAAAGAAACAGAGAAAATGAGAAAAAGAGCAAAAAGTATCAGGTTCAATGATCATAATTGTTCCAAATATTTTGGTTAGTAAAAAAGCGCTGATAAGCAAATATTACGAACTCTGAGTGCTTATAGAATTCAGTTCAGACATTCTGATGAAAAATGTATGCTGCAGGTATTTCGGAAAAGGAAAATTAGAATATCAAATTATAATTTTCAATCAATAGTATAGGTGAATTAATGAACAATAGAGACTGAAGCGGCTACGTTTTACTAGAAAGCAGACCATTAAATAATTAATATATGAAGCGAGCATATTCATGAAGACAGGTGGTAAAACTGACAATCAAATACTTAGAATTTAAATCGTTTTCAAGGAACCTTTACACCCAGTTTTTAAAATTTTCCATGAAATCTCTGGGGTAAATATTCCTCGTTTTTGGTTAAATTTATCAAAAATTGAGAGAAAATTATTTAAGTAATTTACGAAAGATATTTAGTCCACAAAATTTGCCATATTTTCGGAGAATAAACAGGGAAATAGAGACGTAAATTTTCATGAAAACAATTTTTGACTGAAATTTTCATGATAATTTTCAAAATAAGAAATTTTGCCTTTAAGATTGTTCTTTTCTGTTTAGTATAAAAAAGTAATGGCATATGAAGTAATCCAAATTAACGGAAAATACTCAAACCCTATTTGAAGTATATTATGTACCAAATTTAATAATTCGAAAAATGAGGTGTAATCACTAAAGATAAATTGGCGAAATAGTGATTTAATTGCAATTCAGTTAAGGGGAGGCACCATTAAAATTTTAACCCATCGAAATATTCATTATGTAGAGTTGTAATATTTTTTTTCTTATTTTAAATTGGGTGAGAAAATACCCATCGAAACCCATCGAAATATTCATCATGTAGAGTTGTAATATTTTTTTGCTTATTTTAAATTGGGTAAGAAAATACCCATCGAAACCCATCGAAATATTCATCATGTAGAGTTGTAATATTTTTTTTCTTATTTTAAATTGGGTAAAAAATTCATTGTGATATCAAAACCAAGACAAAAATTTTTCCATGATTTAGAAATACTGGGATTATAATGAGCCAAAAATGTACCGGTGCCTCCTTTAAACTCTTTATTGTTAAAATTAAGTTACAAAAATGTAAATTTAAGAAGACATATTTGGTATATTATTTCAGGATATTTTATCCGCGCCCTTTAAAGTCACTCTTATTGTTGGAAATTTATAATATTTTATATTTAATGCTATGACATTAAACAATTTTCTCACAGCATCCATATTAAAATTTAAAACTCCATAAATAAAATAAAAATTTTAATGCAATTTTGGATGGTGAAAATTTTCACGATTTTTAAAATGAAAATGAAAATTTCAATTGAAAATTTTCACACTAACAACTCTATAGGGAAAATTCCGGGTATTTTTTGCAGTGTGCAACTCTGAGTTTTGAACATCATGATTTTTACACTGCTCCTCCGATTTAAGTGCGGTTTCGGGGATGGCCTGAATGGCCTTGGACTTAAATCAGAAGTCTCTGAACGTAATTAAGTCAGGGCCGTGTGAATTATTTCTGTTTGATTTTTGTCACGAGTAAAAAATATTTTTTAAATATAAATTTAATTTAACGTTCACTTTAATTTTAAGTTTTATTTAGTTATTAATTATGAATTATTATATATAACGCATAACCAAAACACTGAAAACGAACTGGTGCGAACCGACGGAATTATCCGTTTAGACTACTGCGCCACTACTGCCCGCTTTGCTGCTACGGTACTTGCGCAACTCCGCTGAGCTCCGAGCTCAGCTTTCTCGTCCCCTTGGACCTCTCACCCATGACAAAAATTTCTGGAACCCATATATTGGAGGTCCCTAAAATGGCAGAGCAGTGTATTTATTTCTTTAGCTAACAATTTAGCCTATCATTGCTGCTTGATTCAATGTAGATTTACATTTATTATTATTATTATTATTAAATTGTATCACATTTGCAAGATAAGTGGAAGTGGATGCTATATCTTCAATTACATAGCTTAAGTAGGGTGTAATTTGATGATTCATTTATAGATCAATGCTGCAGTGCTCAATTGTAGATGTTCTCACTTTGTACAAAATTAGTTGCTACAATCTAAATCAGAGAATAAAGTGAAATCCCAAAACTAAAACTGGATAATGACTTATAATTGAATCGTAGAAAGCGTAAAAAGCCCAAATATATCCTCAAATGTCCCTTGTTTATCTCACAACATATTGAATAATAAGTGACTTACGAAAATGCACCTTCGACTTTTCGGCTTTCAATTGACATACTGAAAAGAGGAATCAAGGGTACCGAAACCATTGATGTCCTTTTACCAAGTATTGCAATTTGCAGTAATTAGGCCAATGTCGAATTATTTACTTTAGTATTTCATAATAGGTGCAAAACAATTTAGCAAGAATAGAAAGTGATTAAAGCTGCTGCCTTAATAACAGAATGATTGATCTGATACCAGGTAACCTGATTGATTTATGTAGGTTTTTTCTTTTCCTAACAACTGACTAAACCTGTTTGACAACAATTTTCCAATATCTATTTTTAAGCCGGATTCATAATCTTCACAAGGCAATCACATCTCATGAAAATTGATTGAATTAAGCGAGAAATCCACTTAAAACGTGCAATTTTCATCAGAAGCAAGATTTAGAAATGGCGCGCGCTGGTGGTACAGAGAATTCGGCGTTTTCACGGGGAAAAATGTGCGCGGCACGCGCGCTGACGTTCTATTTTCGAATGAACCGCGCTATCGGGGGACGTGAGCGAGACGGAAAAAGACGGACAAGGGTGGAAGGAGGAAAGACAGAAAGCGCTGGACGGAGACGGAAAGAGACGGAGATAAATGAAACGAACCAAAGAGCATGAAGCGTTTACAATCCAAATATTTGAGTGCTACGTATAGTTGCAGAAGTGGTAGTCTCTCGTGATTTTTGTCCCAAAATATTTTTAACATCCTTTGACTCATATCTAGTTACTGGTAAACCTTTAGGGTTAAGGATCACATTCATGAGGAAGGGTTTGAAGATGAATCATCATTCTTACTTTGATGAGCTTCCTTAATTATCAAACTTGCAATAATTCCTACATTCCTTGTTTTCGGGAAGACAATTTCTATTTTGTTTTTATATAGACTTGTTCCAATTGATTAGTGAAAATTCTGCTGATGAGTTGATCATCTAAACATTAGGGAAATCTGTTTGAACCTCATGGAGATTTTCTAGAAAAGAACAAACGAATATTGCAGGATATTTATATTTTCTATTCAGGATATTTTCTATTATTTCAAGAATAGGAACAGAACATCAATCATCCCTAGTGATTCCCCTCAAGACAAGAAAATCTTGATCTTGCTTCATATCGCTCGAAATTTCGTGAATATTTTTAACCAAGTTTTTTGTGTTTTTTTTTCGAGAAGTCTTGCTTTTGACAACATGAATTAGTGTGAAAATATTTAGGTAACCACGGTAACAAACATTAGTGCCATTCCATAATTTTTTCAAGATTCTTGATTTTTAATGATTTTTAGGGTGAACATGTTTAGGTAACCATGATAACAAACAGAGTAGAGCCATTCAATAATTTTTTCAAGATTCTTGATAATGACAAGACAAAATCGAGACAAGATCTCGCTTGAATGCATCACTAGGAACCTCTATTGGTCTATATCTCCTTTTGAATAATAGTCCGTCATTTTTCTAGAACCATGCTTTTTGGAACTAGAAATACTAAGATTTGGAGTCTACATCCATGTAAGTAGCACACATGACATCCAAACTGATAGAGTTGATAAAAACTGTTTGGCTGGAAATAAAAAGAAACCCGTATACCAGCAGGGTTCACCTGAGCCTGAATAGCTAAAGAAGCCTTCCTAATCCTCCAGTTTGTTTTGATTATAAATTAAGTGTTTGAATCTTTCTTGTAAGCCTTCAATATACCGTACGCTCTTGGGAGTATGGAGTAATGTTTTCTTTGAATCTACACTGAGAAAAAAATACTTTTGAATCTACAGCATATGCTATTGCGATCTGCCAAAAGCAGATGCTATTGATTTATAATAATATACAATAAAATTTTCAGTATCACTGTTGATTCAAATCAGTAAACTTTGATTCAAAAATAGTAGATTTTCATTCTACAGCGATGCTGTAAATTCCAGAGCATATTACTTGAAATCTATAGAATCTGCTTTTGGCAGATAGTAATAGCATATGCTATAGATTCAAAAGTATTTTTTTCTCAGTGTATGTTGCCTTTCCCCACCCATTTTGGGGTATCGCTCCCGTTAGAAGAAAATCGTTCCTCATCGGAGGGGTTTTCCAACTAGCATACTTGGAAAAATTCAAACAGAATTTTAATTATTGTAAGAGGACAAGGCTTTCTAAGGATGATAGAAGGATAGGGTATTGTTATAAGATTCTACTATATATGCTATCCTTTATGTCTTTTAGGAAACTGTGCACTCCCTTTCGGAATCTTTCTTTCTTTGTGGAAGAGAATTGTATCTTGTATAAGGGAACTGTTCCTTAAGAAAGAGACCTGTTCTTTGTTGAAAAAATCGTACTCCAGAAAAGGAGATAGTTTCTCCTGGAGGCAAATAGTTCTCCATCAAAGGAAACATTTCTCATCGAAAGGGTCCTTCCTCCTATAACTTCCTTCTACCTTGGTCTCAAATTTCAAAACATTTGAATGAAACTCAGGATCTAGAATTTTCTTAAAAAGAAGACAAGATCATACTCATCTACAATAAGAGATGCAAAATCTTTTTTGCTCTTTTGGGGACATAATTCCTCGTGGTAAGCAACTATTGTTTATGGAAGGTATCAAGGGGAATCATTCCTCATCGAAAGAGTTCTTCCTTGATAATTTTTAGGTATCAAGTATTTTCAGGTATCAAGGAGAACCATTCCTCATCGGAAGGGTTCTATAATAATTTTTAGGAAGCCTACCCCCTGACGCATAGATAAATTTTTCTACCCCTTGACTTCAGAATCTTTAAATGGATCTTAGAGAACCGGCTATCCCAAACGATGATAGAAGAGTATCTTACATGACAGAATAGCTACAGAAGTTGAAGGATGCTATCCTCCCTTTTGGGAAATGTTTTTATTTTACTTAGAGGTATAAAGTGGCATCAACTGCACAGAAAAAAAAGTCTTACTTCTGTACTGCCGTCCAAAGTAAAAAGATAGGTAGGTGACTTTGTGGTTTAGGGTTATTCTCTTAAACCTAGCAATGGAAAATTCGACCTAAGCGACAATGTCGCTTATCTATTTTTTTACCTTGAACGGCAGTATACTGGTCTTCTTTTTAGTTTTGACTTAAACTAAGCCGATGACTAAAACCAATCACGAAAACCGTCTTGAAAGAAGTCTTTATATGTCTTAAACTATAAACAATACTCAAGTATGGTTAGTTGTAAGTGAATTAAGCTTAAAACAATTTTTTGTTTTACTTGAAGATCGTATGACCTACAAAAATAATTCCTCACAAACAATTCCCAGTCTGGGTAGTGGCTAACTACTAGTTGATGCAGTGGCTTAATTCAATTTTAGCTAGTGAACTTAATTAATAAAGAACTTAATCATATTTTAGCTAGTGACTAGTTTTTAGTCCATAATGGAGCTAACTTCTAGTTCTATATCCAGCTAGTTTGAAGATTTCTATTCAAAGCTAGTTGTTAGCAGGATTGGTGTACTTTATATCACACCTTAACAGAAGACTTTTTTGGACTGAAATTAAGACTTTTTTTGTGTGATATGATCATTAGCAAGTACTGAAGGGTTTCTGTAGTTATCCTGCAACTACTGCAGGATTACTGCAGTTATCCTGCAACTACTGCAGAATAACATTATAACTATATTTCTTCCATATCGGATGGTAAGGATAGAAACTTTACATTGACTTCTTCGTCATGGATATCTGTAGACACCCAAGAAAAAAAAACATAATTGTCACATTCCGTTTCGAATGCCTGTCTCGGGAACCGAACCCGCGACAGCCTGGCTACTAAGTTACTTCATGCAATTCTTCAAAAACTTGTTCTGCAAGAAAAAGCATTGTTTCTCATGGGAATTGTTTCACACAGAAAGGGTACTTCACCACCATCCTTTTCAAAACACCTCCCCTCGGAATTCAACATCTTTAGATGAATCTAAGCCATCAAGACTTCCGGAAACGCTGGTATCATTCCACAAAAAATTGTAAACAAACAACTGATGCTGCATATCAATGTTGTGTCTGGCTTAGGAGAGTAAGCAAAAGGTTAAAACTGTTGTTTTTACATGACAGTGGAATAACAGTCGTAGTAAGCACTTTTCTAGTTATGCCTCTGTGAAAGCGTGGAGAACGGTACATGCGAGCGTGTGAGTGTAGGGAGAGTGACAGAGGAGGAGGGGAGACAGAGAGGAGTCAGTCTGCAGAGATGAAGAGCCAGAACCCGAGAAAGAGGGATAGATTGCGTGAGTTGAAAGGGTAGAAGGAGATGGAGAACCTCAGAAGGAAGGGTGTCAGGCAAGAAGTGAGACAGAAGAAAGGGTGTGCGTGTGTGAGGAAGATGGAAACGGAGGAGGGGAAAGCCGCCAGCGTCTCCTCGAGCAAACACCGGCGAACCCGTGACCGCCGCCTCTCTACTGATCAGCCATGCTACAACCTCTCCTGAAAAATCGTCTGCAGTGATCTCCACATAGTAAACTGAATCTTGGGCTCACAGTTATCTCGGGGTGTGTGCAACCAGGTCTCGGCTAAAACTGAGGTTAGGAACCTCTCATTTTGATGCCAGTGGATGATTCTTTGAGGGCAACAACGAGGAACCACAGGAGTGTACTGTTTTGTGAGGTGGGAGGGGGGTAAAGACACGCACCGTGTTGACCACCACGCGTTTCAGTTTGGAGCGAGGGGGAACCTCACCTCTCCAGCTCAGCCCGGCACGGCTCGGCTCAGCTCGGCAATGTTACGGAACACGTAAGCACGCGCGCGCTCAACACACAGAAGAGTGGCACGCGGCGCGACCGCTTTTCTTTGTTTTTTCTCTGATAAGCTAAATGCGGAGGAGGAAAGGAAATAAATGAACCGGCGAACGAGCGAATGGACGTACTGAAGATCCGCGGCGCAAGCGGTGCTCGGATGGCGATGACTGCGTTCAGCGCCGCGGTGCGCGACCCCCGTCGGCTTTCCTCGTCGTTCCTCGTCTTGCCTCGCCTCGTCTCGGCGTCACTCGTCGATGCTCGTTGCTCCTCCGGCTCGCGCTCGCCCCCCGTAGGTTCAACATCACACACCACCCTTCACCAGATTATACGACAATACACACACACACACACACATGCAGACTCACAATGTATGATCCTCAAGAATGTTCAATGAACTAGTTTTTATTTTTGTAATATTTTTAAGCATTGTTGAGAAATGGAATAAAGTTTTGGTGGTATTGACTGAAGGAGAATCTGTGTTCATTATTTATAACAGCCCTTGGGGTTATGACACCCCTGAAACGAACGACGACTGTGGAAAGACTGGTGGAGAAACGTTCTCCCACTGTCAGACGGATCAACTACCGGCATAGTAGACTGCTCTGCATGAGACTTACTTGCCAAGCGTGTAACTGGATTGTCGGTGTGGAACCACAACAAAATTCCACAACCGGGACGTTGATTAAAAATAATGTAGTTATTAAGGAAGTTTTTTTATTACATCGAGTCCCCTGGACTCGGAATTATTCGAAAGTCGTCATGAGATTGTAAGATTGTTAACGATCGTTAAAGATTGTATAGAGATAATAAGATAGTAGAGATAATAAATAATAGAGATAATAAGATTGAATAGGATTATAAAGGGTATCTAGCTTTTCTCCTAAAAAAATCCAGGACTTTTCTAGGTTTTCCAGGACAAAAAATAAATTTTCCAGTTACCGTTTTTTAATTATTACCATAAACTTTAATGGAAAACATCTTTTTTTCTTGAACTTGTACGATAGAAGTAATTTACACAACTAAATGAACTGTATAAAATGTTTATTATGCGATTTATGGAATTCTTGAGCTTAGCTAACTGTATCTGCATAAGCTGAACCAACTATTTTTGTTGAAGGGAATATCCTCTAAAAATAATTATTAGTTTTCTAAAAATTTAATCATGCAAAGTTGTTTATCCATTGCTTATAAGCATTTCTACTAATCTTTATAAATCTACTATTTTACAGTAAAAAAAAACACAAATTCACTTAGTAAGCCTAACTAATAAATAAATTAGTACAGATTACTAATTTATTTATTAGTAAATCTAAATGATTTACTAAAAAGTGAATTAGTCGTTTTCTACAAAAGCTTATTGAAGCCTCGACTTAAGCAATTGAAGCATCTGCCAAAAGAACGTTCTATGAACCAAAATGTCTTTTATTGGAATCTATGTTCATAGTATGAACGCAAATTGATAAAAGTTTGATCGATAAAAATTTATAAAAGTCATAATTTGTTCTTTGAATATATGTAGTACATATATTGTCACAAAATTTGTCTTCTACATGACAGTACATATTATTTACTATGATGTAAAAGATAAATTTTTTGAGATTGGAGTCTACTTTCATACTATGAACATAGATTCCAATAAAAGAAATTTTGGTTCATAGAAGGTTCTTTTGGCTGATGCTTCAATTGCTTAGTTATTTTATTTGAAGAAAACTACTAATTCAGATGTGGAGATAAGAATTCCAGAACTGTGAGTGAAATTCAAGGACATTTCCAGGTGTTTCCAAGTAAAAAAGGTTCAAGGACTTTTTCAGGTTTTCAAGGATTTCCAGGATGGATTATATGACGGAAATTGCAAAAGATTTCTAAAGATTGCAAGATATTGCAAGGAGATCGTGAAAGATTTCACAGGATTGCATAGAGATTGCAAGATTGTTATAGGTTGCAAAAGAATGCAAAGAGACTGCCAAAGATTGTACGAAATTGCATAGAGATTGTAAGATTGCGCATTTAATTGCACGGGATTGTATGATAGAGATTGCAAGATTATTAAAGATTGTAAAAGATTACCAAAAATTGCTCGAGATTACATATGCCGAATCCATTTCAAATCATGCAGACCGGCAGGTGACATGTTCAGGATTGGCTTGCCAATAAAATATGTTTTTATACGTGAAAAATAAGGAGACCCGTATTTTTTAAATTAACATAGCGAAATTTTTACATTTTTTACAAATATTTAAAATTTTTAAGGATTAATGAATTTTTTGGAAATTTGACTTTAAAAACCTTGCCATTTGTAATGTCCAGGAAGTTGGTAACGCTAACTTCAAATTTCGAAAAAATTAAAATTGTGCTGTGAATTGGGCTAGATTTGTGCTCTATTGTGCCGTAAAATACTTTTTGAAAAAATGAAAATTTGAGCCCAAAAGTCAAAAAACATTTTTTTATGTCAGCCTCTCCAATTAGTTTTTTTGAAAAAACAAATGTTGTGCTGGGTAGTATAAGAGTGACGCAAACCAAAATTTGATATTATGAACCATTTTTGAAAAAAATAATATTTAAAAAAAATGAGTCGCGCCATTTTGTTTTTTTGACAAATCAAAACTTATACTAGGAACTACCTGCTACGCATATTGCTGTGCTGCAAATATGAAGTCAAAATCTTAAACCATTTTTTAAAAAAAGCGACTCAAAGAAAACTCAAAAAAAATGATCAGTTTCAGAATTTAGAAAAACGGAAACTTGTGCTGAGTTTTGCTAGGCTAACACAATAATTATCTCTAATGACAATTTTCACTGGGATTAATATTTTCCAAAAAATGCAATCTTTTGGAACTTGGAACGCATTTTCGACCCAAAATTTTCAAAATTATGAAATATTTTATATAAATAAATATTCGAAATTCGTAATTTTAAAAGTTTTGGGTCAAAAATTATTCCAAGTCAAAAAAGATTGCATTGTTTTGGAAAATATGATTTTGAGTGAAAATTGTCATTAGAGATCATTATTTTGCTAGCCTAGCAAAACTCAGCACAAGTTTCAGATTTTCCAATTTCGTAATTTTGAAAATTTTGGGTCAAAAACGCGTTCCAAGTTCAAAAAGATTGCATATTTTTGGAAAATATTAATCCCAGTGAAAATTGTCATAATTATTGTGCTAGCCCAGCACAACTCAGCACAAGTTTCCGTTTTTCGAATTCCGTAATTTTGAAAATTTTAGTTTGCAAGTTCAAAAAGACTCTATTTTTTGGAAAATATTAATTCTTCTCAAAAACCCCACCTTTTTTTCTCTGAAATTTTTAGGAATAATAGGTACTAATATATTTTACTCACCATAAATTTCCCATTTGGTATTTTTTTGTTTTTCGAGAGAAAAAAATTATTTTAGATTTTTTTTCAAAATCTTGCAATTTTTGTAATTTTTGTGATTTCTTGTTCCAGATTGTCAAATTTTTTCACTCTTTCCAAACTGATGAGAAAAACCAAGAAAGAATAAAAAATGGTAAAGCTATTTAGAGTTTTTGATAAATTAAAGGCGAAATTTTATCAAAACAGCTACCTTTTTTTTGCTGAAATTTTCAGGAGTGATAGGTAATATACATTCAAGGCGAATTGAGTCCTTTTTTCGTGGGAAAACAAAGTCGATTCGTGTGATTTTTTTACTTTAAAGTATTTATTTCCGTTAAAATAATTCTGTCAAAAGTCGAATATAATTCTATTTGTAATGTTTGGTAGTGTCCGTTGCACTTTAGAGTTTTCAATGTTTTAGACAATTATCATGGCTGCGAAAAGTGTTCTTACAGAGGGCAGATTAAAATGTCCAGATTATGGAAAAGTGCATAAAAAGGTTTTGATAAAATTTCGTGCTTTAATTTTTCAAAAAATCAAAACAGCTTTACCATTCTTTATTCTTTTTTAGTGTTTTTCATCAGTTTCGAAAGAGTGAAAAAAACTTGACAAACTGGAACAAGAAAAGACTTTAAAATCTAAAAAAATTGCAAAAATGGCAAGATTAAAAAAAAATCTAAATTAATTTTTTCTTCCAAAAAAAAAAATACTAAATAGGAAATTTATGCTAGGTATTATTAGTACCTATTATTCCTAAAATTTTCAGGGAAAAAAAGGTGGGGTTTATGAGAAAAATTTTTTAAAATTTTTTTCAAAAAATCGAAACAACTGCATCAATTTTTATTACTTTTAAATTTTTTATGTGGATTTTGAGAGAGTGCAAAAAACTGTATAAAATGAAGCAAGAAAAATCTTAGTACCTTAGAAATTGCAAAAAAGGCATGGTTTTTAAAGTAAAATTTCCAAAAACTCATTTTATTCTTAAAATTTTAAAATATTCGTAAAAAATGTAAAAATATCGCTATGTTAATTTAAAAAATACGTATCTCCTTATTTTTCACGAAAAAAAACATATTTCATTGAAAAGCCAATCCTGAACATGTCACCCGCCAGACTGCATGATTTGAAAGATTGTTTGAAGATTGCACAAAATTACCAAAGATTATTTCTCAATAAATAAATAAAAGTTTGACAAAGATTGCACGGGATTGTGTGGAGATAGCAAGACTGTTAGAAGATTGCACAAAATTATCAAATATGATTTCTCCATAAATAAATAAAAGATTACCAAAGATTGCATGGAAATCGCCAAAGATTGCACGGTATTTCATGGAGATTACAAGATCATTAAAGATTGCACAAAATAACCAAAGATTGCATCCTCTCTTAATCTGAATCAGTTAAATTTCACTGGTGAAATAGCCAGAAAAGTGTCACTTAATTACGCCAGTAAAATTTTTTACTGATTTTTAGTAAATCTGTTTTACCGACTGTTGATAAGTTACTGAGAATCAGTAAAAATTTCACTGACAATCAGTGATATTTCACTGAAAATTGTCACTAAATTAATTCAGTGACCCTATTCTTGCTATTTTACCAGTGAACTCTCACTGATTCAGTTTAAGAAAGTATAGATTGTTAAAAATTGCATGAAATTGCATGGGATTGCATGGTGATTGCCAAATTGTTAAAGATTGCATGGAATTTCACTGGATTGCATGGTGATTGTCACATTGTTAAAGATAGCATAAAATTGCATAGGGATTGCACGAAATTGCACGGGATATTGCATGAAGATTTACAGATTGTTAAAGGTTGCAAAAGAATGCATAGAGACTGCCAAAAATTGCACGGGATTGTATGATGGAGATTGCAAGATTATTAGAGATTCCCAAAGATTGCGTGGGATTTCATGGAGATTGTAAGATTGCTGGAAGATTGCGCAAAATTGCCAAAAGATTGTCGAAGATTGCATAGAGATCAATTGTCAAAGATTCACGAGAAAAATGGATATTAAAACGTACCATCTGGATATTTAATTACAGGACAGTCATCTTTGATATTCAATGGTAATATCGAGATAGTAAGGTTTATTATCTAAATATTGAATTCGAATATCTAGATCTTATCATTCAATATCAAATATAGCTGTCACATAGTTAAATATCTAGATAGTAATTCATTTTAATATCCATTTTTCTCAATGTTGTACGGGAATGCATGGAGATTGCAAGATTGTTAAAGATTAAACAAAATTACCAAAGATTACATAGAGATTGTCAAAGATTTCACGGGATTGCATGGTGATTGCAACATTGTTAAAGAGTACAAAAAATTACTAAAGATTGCACGGAGTTTGCAAGATTGTTAAATGTTGCAACAGATTGCCAAAGATTGCAAGATTGTAAACCCGAATAAATTTGACAACTTATTTAGTACCTACATCTATACTAAAAACAATAAATGCAGGTACATTTATTGTAATATATATTTCTAGACAGAAATCTAAACATTTTTCGTAATATATAATATTAAATTGCAAATTGATGGAACAGTAATGACGAACTTAAAATGTCTCCAATCAATGTACAATTTAAGCAATATACAAATACATAAATCTACATAAATTCCACTGAAGAAAATAATTCTCATTACTCTCACAAGGTATAAAGCGTGAGGTATACAATTCCAAACCTCAAGAACACATAACGTCTTCAAATTCGAGCCAACAAATATATCTCTTAGCAACCACAGTCGCAAATAATACGATGAGGGTATTTAGATTACAAAAATAATTTACTAGAGAAAGAATGATTAAGTAATTTAAGTCGCAAGAATCTCTGATCAAGTGCAGTGGAGATCGCGTTAATATTTCCACCATCTGGTGCGAAATTTCAAATAACCTCAGCTGCAGCAGTGATTATCTGAAATCCACTTAAACAAGTTCAAATGTCTCGTAAAATAATAATGGATTATTAAACATTCTACTTTAAAAAATATTGTTCATTGAACTTTAGAAACAGTGTCCAATTTAAGCTTTGTTTACGGCAAAGGAAATTGCTTCACGAATTCTCCTTGTTTGTTTTTACAAAGTATCACTTAATGAGAAACATTTCCATTATATAAAAAATGACTTTTACAAAACAGAAATTAATTGTTTGACAGTGTGCAGAACTTTATTTTATTATGTACTTTTCAGAGACTTAAAAAGTTTTTTCTAGAGCTTGCAATTATAATTTTAACAACATTAGGTGTATAATTATAAAGCCGTTCAAAACAACTAACAAAAAATCCCTGGGTATCATTTTAAACTGCAGCAAAATGAGAAATAGAAAAACAAAAGACTGTGATAATAGAATAATGATCCACTTCAGATCAAAATAATATCGCTGCAGATTAAAATAATGTTCCACGATTTACTGTGTATATGAGACAGACAGACAAGATTAAAAGGCGAAATCGATTACTATGAGGTACGTTTAGCAATTCACGAAATTAATAATGAGGGACGATTGTGAACGAATCTGTCTCGAATATATGATTCACGTCTGAGCTAGATTTTAGCAGTCTGAATTCTGGCTTCTTTCTAGCACGAAAAATCCAGAAAACTAAATGATAATAATTATTATCTATCTGGAATCACTTTTAATTCGTATGATTGTAATCAAACTGTAATTTAATTTTGTAATAATGTTTCATTTATACAAGATACACTTATGAATACACTTTTACACACAATTACCAGACTATTTTAATAAAGAAGTATATAGTCTGGGTGAAACATTATCGTTTTGATAAGAGGTCCCTGGTCCTCAATTGTCTGCAACTTGCCGCACCGCAAACGAGTCACTTTTATTCACGTGAATTCATCAGCGTCAAATACTACTCACGCATTTATATAACCGGTATTTTAGAAAAATCGAATCCAATTATTGCAAATCAATCGTCCAGTTTTCATAATTAATTTTAAATTAATTATGATATAATATGCAAGTAATTAAAAGAATTATGTTTTTCTCACTTGGTCGATATACAAAATATCCTACAAAAAAAAATAACTTTTTACTAATAACTTTTTTTGCAAATAACTAATAACTTTTTACTAAATAACTTTTTGAATAATCAAATTCTTCCAACCCCAAACATTTTTTGTAAAAAGGGGAGTAAGCGGCCAAAAATGAATAAGTCCATTTTTAAAAAATTGAGATAAGCCTAGATTCTATATATTTAGGATCTTAGGAATCAGTCTGTCATTGTTATATTTAGGAAAAAATATTTTTAGATAAAGAATTTCCACTTTTAGAATATTGTACTTTACCAAAACCGCATAAGTCCAAAGAACATTTTTTTTATTAACAATTTATTATAATTTATTGCAGACTTATGAACCTAATGAACTGTTTCTTAAAAATATGCTAAAGATTTCACGATTTATAAAAAACTAACTACGTTTTAACAGTATCTTATAATATAATGAAGTTACAAAAATGAAGATTTTAAAACAAAAAAATCATTTGAGGGGATTAAATATGATACACAGTAGTCATATTTATACGAAATACTTTTATATTTTTTTTGTTTCCGCGCGTAAAACTTGAAAAATCTGTTCATAAGCGAGCAAAAGTGAATAAGTCCATTTTAATTTTGTTAATTACTTCAACGGGACCAGGTAAATATTTTTCTCTCTCTGATATTTATTGTAGATGCCAATTAATTTTAATGCTGAAATTAGAATTTATATGTTATTATTCGTTTTCAAGATGCATCATTTTTGCAATTATCTCTAAAACATGAAAAATAGACTTATGCACTTTTTGCCGCTTACTCCTCAAATAAACAACACATTTTATTTTTTAAATTTACTCTTTTATTATATAAAAAATCAAATGCTTATTCTAAATTTAAAAAACTTTTTTCACCCAGTATGTATTAATGATTTGCTAGAAGGTCATTCATATGGATATTTCAGACTCATGAAAAGTGCAAATGTACATTTTACGACGCTGGACGAGAGAAGGAATTCTCCAGATATACTTATAGGAATCGGAGACTGCATTCGTGGAACTGAGCCGGTCATCCGAGAACCAGACTTTTAAGGGAAACGTGTATATGACACCTATTTGACTTAATGGCATCTTTCACGGATTCTCAAATAACTTTCAATTTTTTCAAAAAGTGGAATTATCATTTTTTGTTCGATTACATATTTCCACGTACTCTTACGTATTCATACGCTTACGTATTCACTTTTCGTATTTTCACAATATTGTCTGACTCATAACGAATTTTCTACTTCGGATGTTTTTCACATAGAAAATTGGATTCTAGATTGTCTGCCGAAACTTTCCAACTTATTTCAGCAGAAAATTTAGAATCCTTTTCTCACCAGTAAAAAAGCGTATGAAATTCACCCCAAAATTCACTTGTCATAATTTTCATTTGACCGAAATTCATGTTTCCGAATGATCATTTGCCATAATTTTTATTTATTCGAATTACTATTAGCCATAATTTCTATTCATACGAATGTTCATTTGTCATAATTTTGATTTATCCGAATCGCCTTATGCCATAATTTCTATTTATCTGAATTATCATTTGTCATCATTTTTATTTGTCCTAATTTTCTTCTCTCCTAATTTTCATTTATTCGATTAGACATTTGCCCTACTTTTAATTTGTCCTAATTTTCGTTTGTCCTAGTTTTCATTGGTCCGAATAGCTTTTTGTTATAATTTTAAATTATCCGAATCGCCGTTTATCATAATTTTTATGTATCCGAATAATCATTTCTCATAATTTTTTATTTGTCCTAGTTTTCGTTTGTTACAATTTCCATTTATCCGAATTGACATTTGTCGGAATTTTTATTTGTCCTAATTTTCATTTGTCTTAATTTGCATTTGTCCGAATAGCCATTTATAATAATTTTCATTCATCCGACTCGCTATTTGCTAATTTCTATTTATCTATATCGTCGATTGTCATAATTTTCATTTGTCATAATATTCATTTATTCGAATTGTCATATGTCATAATTTTTATTTGTCTTAATTTTCGTTAGTCCTAATTCAAAGTGGCCATTTTCACAGTCAAAAAAAATTCCTAGTCATTTCCCGGTCATCGAAAATTTTTTCCTGGTCATTAAATAATAGTTTTCAATAAATAACAGTTAATGCAATGGGTTTTCAAAGTTCTAAAATATTTTTTATTTAATATTGTGAATATACAAACATGAATTTCTTTTTAATTTAACATTAAAATAGTTTATATTATTGAAGAAGTACAAATGGAGGTTTTTCAACTAAGCACTAGTGATTAATCCTTTTAGGGCGAACATTTTTATATGTTTCTAAAAGTAACATTAAGCTATTTTATATAATAAAATATCATTGTGAGTTGGACGAGAGGATAGATTTTAAATCGATGTAATATAAATATTATAAGTTCAACTAATTCCTAGTGACTAAAGTGTGATATTAAAATATATAAGCATTTACATTTTGTAAACCAAATGCGAGCACAGAGTGTTATTGTTAAATGAGATGTATTTTACCTTTATCGTACTAATATTTCTACAATAATAAGTTTTATTTGGTTACTCAGTTTTTTAATCTCTTGATCAATGACTTCTGCACTTTTTCGTGCATTTTCTAAAAAAAATTTTTAATTCCCGGTCAACAAGAAAATTCCCGGTCATTTCCTGGTTTTTCCCGGTCACAAAAAATTCCCGGCCATTTCACGGCTTTCCCAGTCCAGCGGCCACCCTGTAATTTTTATTTGTCCTAATAGCCATTTGTCATCATTTTTATTTTTCCTAATTTTCGTTCATCCTAACTTTCATTTGTCCTAATTTTCGTTTGTACTAATACTCATTTGTTCTAACAGGTATTTGCCATAATTTTTATTTATTCGAATCGTCATTTGTGTATCCGAATTGTTATTTGTCATAATTTCTATTTATCCGAATCGTCATTTATGTATCCGAATTGTTATTTGTCAGAATTTCTATTTATCCGAATAGTCATTTCTCATAATCTTCATTTGTCCGATTGACCATATGCAATAATTTCTTTGTGACCGAATTCTCATTTGTCCTAAATTTCATTTGCCCGAAGGAACATCCGCCCGAACAATAATGGGTCGAAATTCACATATTGATCCAATCAGAATTTAAAATTTGAATTTCACGCCATTATTGTTAGGGCGTATGTTCCTTTGGGCAAATGAAATTTAGGACGAATGAGAATTCGGTTACAAATTAATTATGGCACATGGTAAATTGGACAAACGAATATTATAACAAATGACAATTCGGATAAATAGAAATTCTGACAAATGACGATTCAGATAAATAAAAATTATAGCAAATGGCTGTTTGAGCAAATGAATATTGGGACAAACGAAAATTAGGGCACGAAAATTAGGAAAAAATAAAAATTATGACAAATGGCTATTAGGACAAATGAAAATTAGGGCAAATGAAAATTAGGTCAAATAAAAATTATAACAAATGAGAATTGGGATAAATAAAAATTATGAAAAATGAAAATTAGAACGAATGACGATTCGGATAAATAGAAATTATGACAAATAGCGAATCGGATAAATGAAAATTATTAAAAATGGCTATTCGGACAAATGCAAATTAGGACAAATAAATATTACGACAAAGGTCAATTCGGATAAGTAAAAATTATAGCAAACGAAAATTAGGACAAATAAAAATTATGAAAATTTTTTTATTCGGATGCATAAAAATAATGATAAATGACGATTCGGATAATTTAAAATTATGACAAATGGCTATTCAGACAAATGAAAATGAAAATAAACAAAAATTAGGACAAATGGCTAATCGAGTAAACGAAAATTAGAACAAATAAAAATTATAAGAAATAGTAATTCGCATAAATAGAAATTATGGCATATGGCGATTCGGATAAATCAAAATGTTGATAAATGAACATTGAAATAAATAGAAATGATGGCAAATGGCAATTCGGAAAAATAAAAATTAGGGCAAATGTTTATTCGGTAACATGAATTTCGGTTAAATGAAAATTATGACAAGTGAATTTTGGGGTATATTCACACGCCTGCACAGTAAATATTATGACTACACATTTTATTCATAGTCAGACAAAATGTGTTTCACTCGAGAAAGAGATTGTAACTTGTCTCTTACAATTTTCTAACTCCCTCAATTTTTATTCTCTATTTCAAGCAACAATTTGTCTCTAAATAAAGAAATTAAGTTATAAAGAAATTAAATTATAAAAAAAATTCATTTCTATAGAAAATTTGTAATTTCCTAATGAAACAAATCAGCAATTTAAAAATGCCTTATGTGAGCAGTGTTTCAGGTCAGAGAGACGTATAAAGAGTTAAGTCATGTGTCTAGATGTGTGTGAAAGACTGGGAACGTAAATTGAGGATTTAAAAGAACCTAAAGGCTCTAAAGACCAAGTGATAATCGGTCAGAGACCCTTTACAGGGGCCAGACGTCGATGCTCTTGCGAGAGAGCCAGGTCAGACAGACAGAGTAGACAGTGAGAGGACGAATCCAGATGGACATAGTAGAGTCAGACCTGCACAGCAAGGGGAGTTCTTCTCAAAAGTCAGATGTGGCATTTCTCCCTCCACTGCTCTCCCCTTAGGCTCAGAGAGTTCGGCTGATAGTGTTTTCATTGGACCTACTCATTTACGTCATGACAGTGAGGAGATGCTGAGGAGAGACCACGCGACATTACCACCACCCGTGCTCTCTGAACCTGAGGAGAGAGCAGTGGAGGTGGAAATGACCCATCTGGCTTTTGAGAAGTTCCGAGGAAAATTCCTTGAATTTCTCCTTGTTGTGCAGGCCTGGAGTAGAGGATGGACGGATAGACAGAGGAACCAGTAGAGAGCAGACAAACTGATGCAGGTTTTCTCTTTCCCACCAATTCTCGCCCTCATCTCCATTCCACTTTCGTTGTGGAAAGTGTGCACGTCCATTTGGTACTCTTTCTCTCTCTCTTCTCTCATTCAGTCTTGTACTTCTCATGCGCCCGTGGCTATATTTCATAAATAATAAAGCGAATAGTCGGGTAATGTGCGAAAGGACGAAAGCGAGACAGTCGCTCTACGTCGACGATTTTCATTTCTCACGGCGAATTGCACTCGCTTAAACTCATTCATAGCGAACATTCTGCCCGGAACCACTTAGCATGTGTCTGTTAGATTATTCTCAAAACAAATCTTCTCTCATTTATTAAAAAGATTCACAAGCCTTCCAAGAATTTCCCTTCACTTTTAAATTATTTTATTTCATCGTAAAACATAATCAATCCACAGAATGTTTGTTTTAATTAGTGATGCCGTCGAGCGAGGAATGTCGGGGAACAAGGAAAGTAACGACAAATACCTTACTAATCCTTGACCATCCTTGTCCTTGGAGGTCCTTGTTATCCTGGGTCCTTGAAAATCAAGGACTTTCCTTGCCCTTGTCTTGAGCCTTGATTTTCCATTGCCAGAAGTGCCTACGTCGACCATAACAATGAAAATCCCGTACTCTGAAACTCTAAACTTTCTCCAAATTTTTTGTGTCGATGGTAGCTCACGGTAGAGTCACGCCGAGCACCCTTTTTTTCCAATTCCGGGTTGACCGCCTGGGACACTTGAGTCCCAGGCTTTTATTCACTTGCAAATTTTAAGAGGAAAAAAATTATCATTTAAAAAATATTACTAAAAAATTGTAGTTTAGCATGTATATAAAGTAAATTACACTGACTAACGGATTGACGGCACGGCTCGGGGGTAGAGTGTCATCGATCCGAACCTATTCGAGCGAGCAGTCTGCAGGACCGCATACATAGTCTCTGAACGTACAAAAGTAAATGCGCGGAGAGTCGTGATGTAAACAACGTCTGGCGGCCCTGACTGCTCGAGCGATGTAGGCCGGTCAAGGGACGCTCGGGGGG
>JBAGKK010055730.1:0-28141 GCA_037177015.1 Euceroptres primus
TTACAAATAATGTCCTTTGGAAATTCGGGGCGTGTTATAACAATGAGACTTGATAATATTGAGCCTTTTCAAGGATCGTGTTCAGGTAATGATGTCGGCAACCGAGTATAGCAGACTTCCTTGCTTGAACTGCTTGTAGGCATTTTTGAAGAAGGTACTGCGGAACACGAATTCGACGTCAACGTCGTCGTAAGGATCGATACCTGGGGGAATGCTCCAAGATTGGGTGAGATTCCGTTCAAGTCTCACTGTATCTCTCATGTACGTGACGCATCGAAGGGAAAAGTGTGTTTGCAGTTGTACATGTGCGTGCGGGAGTGTGAACGTGAAACAGGCGTCACCACTACCAAAAGGGATTTCGTGCCTCAGGCTGAAAGTAAAGGGTAACGCAAAAGAGTGCAGTGTTTACTCGCAAAGTTGGCACGAAGCCCGTGTAGCATCTCGTTTCTTCAGTAAAGTGTGTAATGCGCCGCATATACCTAACGGTTTGTCCATAGTATACGTGTATCTATCCGGAGCTTCATGGAAGAGGTTCCTTTCACGTCCTTCGAATTTTTCCAAAGAAAGACGTCTCCATAAAATGGCGTAAAGGAAGCTTTCCTGCTCATATCTTTTCCCAACTTTAAATCTTTTCTTATCACATAAAACTCACACTCTATATATTCAGCCGGTCCCCCCCCCCCAAAATAAAAAGTTAATTTATTTCCTAAAAATATTGTTTTAAAAAAATATCCTCATAGTAGAGTCAACTTTATTCTTAGTCATTCCTATGGTAAAGTGTATCAAGGAAAAAAAAAAGATTAAACCATTTCAAGTGCTAAAACAACATTCCTTTATAAAAGTTTAAACTTTTTAATAATTGGTAGGATTATTAAATAATAGAAGGATCTATACATATGGGATCGAAACGTTGCCGAATATTTCTGAATGTTGAGCGTAATTTGTTTGAATTTTTTAAAACTGACCCGAAGTCCAATATTCTTGTTCATATTACCCAAGTGACCTGAATAATTACGGAAATTGAATTTAGGTACTTGATGGCAGGCTAATTGACTAGAAAATCAGTTATGTAAATTTAGGTATTTAAAGAGATGCTTTTAAGCAGAGTCGTGCTACATTACCTATTTAGATGTAATGTACAATGTACAGGTGATTTGAATAATTGTGGAAATGGAGTTGAAAAATCTACATACCGTATATACATAATGAAAAGTGGTCAGTTAATTTTAAAACTTCTTGTCAGACATTTAAAAGATGTGAGAATATTGATATAATAAAGAGTAATCCAAGTTATATTAAAAGCAAAGTGGGGTGCGTGCTCAACTGTTCTTTTCGACATTTTTCCACTAATTCAACCTCCTCTGCACGCGAGTCTTTCATTCTTGATACCCTCTTTTAAATTGTCTTAATTTTAGGGAATTTCGTCATAAATATATTGTTTTGCTGTTTTTAAAGAACTTGATTAGACTATATGCGTGTAAAATTAATTTGGGGTAGTAAATGTATTCTTTAATGTGTTTTTAAGGTAAGTAATCAATAAATTTGAAGGTATGACACAGTAAAGACAATTTTATTTTTCATCTTTCCCACACAGAAAGCTTTTTTTGTTCATCTTGGAAGAATTTCAAGTTTAGGTTTTTATCGAGTTGTCATTCTCATGTCTTCATTTACACCAAATAAATGATGAAAATTTCATCTAGTTAGGCGCAAAAATTACCTGAGATGGCATGGTTAGTACTTTAATTAATATATTCATCATTTCATTAAGGTCGTTAGCCGGAAAGTTTTCTAATCACCCTCAATAATTACTATCTTCCCAAATAGTCGTTATCTTGCAAAATCATTACGGCTCAATTTTCTTGCGATCGATTCCATCTAACGTGGTGAAATTTCTTATCAGAAAGTTTATCCAGCCGGAAAACGAGTCTTTCCTATTATCGACATCCCGAAAGTTAATTAAGTATCAAGTCAAATTCTCGGTGTCCTATAATTTTCGTATCAACTTTTTCGTGAATCAAATTCGCCGATCCTAAATCCGATTTTTCATTTGTAAATCTTTGTAATCTCACATTTTGTGATTGTCGATTCTTTCAAAGAAGGATGTTTACAGTTGTTTGCAATAGTCGACAGCAAAGGGAGCGAGCCTGTAAGTATCAGCTTCTCATTACTTGATGTCAGTAATCTTTGATTTGAAACCAACGTTTGCCTTTGTCGACACTTTTATCTCTAATCTGTTGTCGTGAGCTAGAAATTTTTTTATATGTATCTGCGAGTTCTCTCTCTCTTTAATGTAGATGATATCTGGAAAAATAGCTGGCAAAACAGTAAAGAAAAGTCAAATAATAGAGCTGATAATAGTTTTCCTCGTAATCGTGTGGCTAGTGGTATCGCTTTACTTTAATTTTTTTTCTTTTCACCTCTATTTTTTTCTATTCTGTGTTGGGCGTGCTTTTCCACAGTTGCTGAGAAAGTTCCTTGTCGTCTGTACAAAAGTTGGCTTAACTGTTGGACTTGGGTTTTAAAAAAAATCTAATCCGAGAATAGGAAAAGAATGAAAGAAGAGAAGGCGGGAAAATACGAACGAGAAGGTTGAGAATCTTGGAGACTTGGAGGACTATGAGAATCAACGAGCAGAAAAGTTTTGATGAAAAAGTTTCGACCGAATATCCGCAAAGAGGCTGCAACGAAAGTTTACGACAGGAAGTCGAACGATTGGAATGCAGTGAGAGACTATTCAATGGAAGAAAGAATAAGAGAAAGAGAGAGAGATGGGGGGAGGGGGGTGAAGGAGGGTCATCGCAAATGAAGAACATCGAAGAAGAGATATGGGAAGGGAGAATCGCTTTCTTACGACTTTCGAATGTTTTCCAATTCAGATTGCTTTTCCATCTATTTTCGAATGTCTTCACACTAAAAAAATAAAACCTTCTTTTAGACGAAATAAAAAAGACTTAATAAACTTTAGAATGTAAAACTTGAGTCCCAACAGAAGGGAATAAGAGATGGAATAAAGAAAAATTTTTTTTTTAAGTCAACCTGAACTTGGTTCTGACGGAGAAATGAAACAGGTCGTAAAAAAATGATTAATTTTTTGCGAGACGGAAGACCTGTGAAAAGAGTTGCTTGCACAGGAACAGAATAATCTGGATGAAAAATTTGCAGACTGAACCATGAAAACCGCAATTTGATTCGCGTTAGTAGACATTAGGGAAGGTGCTGAGGTGGGAGCTAATTAAGGTGATTAGTAGACGTTAATGTGTTGCGTCAGATTTATGTTCTGGAGGGTAATTTTTCTTTTGTCGTAGACTTTCGCCTCCTTCAACCCATCCAGTTTTGTCGACGTACAAAAGGTCTCGCATACAATGAATCACTCTGGCTATAATATTAATTTTTTTCACCCTTCACAAATCGTAAACTAAGCTCTGATTAAAAATAAAATCACTCCTTTAAAAAGTTTGCCAAGTTCATGAAATACTGTAGGTTTTTTCAAGGGGTATATAATTTAAGAAAGGCACTTATTAAAATTATGGAACCAGTAAAAAATATAAAATATGAACTTTCATTTACTCTGCAGATTGTAAAAATCGTGATTGAGTAAAATTTTAATTTTGCTTGTTTTGATATATGCGAAAATGTGTAACAGCGTATAATGGCGTATACGCATGCAAACGTGGCTAACAATTCAGGATGTAAAACGATCTAAGATACCTGACAGGAACGCAGAAGAACCTTTACGACTTCTGAATCGTTTCAGTATAACGGCCTTAAAAATACACGTATACACTCTTAAATCTTCTGTTGAGTCAGCTTTTTTAACGTGGCAGTACCATTTTCATGATATGAACAAGTTATGCACACTTACATATTCAGAGGCAAAACGTGATTTCTTAAAGTTTTCCTTCTTGTACCCATGTTTTCATAACGAACAAAAAAATAAATGTAATAGATGAATATTCAATCACACCATTATCTTCTATAAAGGTTAATTTTCAAGACATAAATTTCACAAGTCATTAAAAATCTGACTACGAAATATTTCCCTAGTATCGTTTCAGATATTTCATAACAAAATCTCAAAATGATATTTCATCCCGAATTCTGCAGGAAGACAGACAAATAGTATAGTTTATCAGTTGAAATTTCACTCCCGGAAATGGGAAACATATGAACTGCTCTTATCATATTAAGGAGCATAGACGAAAAGAAACTATCTATTTTATCTGAAGAAAGTATTGAAAGCAGAATTAAATTGATGAAAATGTAAAACAATTACCGAGTGTTTTTCCCTTTCTAATTTGCACCCACAGGGACAACCTCATGCTTAAAAAAAGGGGAGAAAATGCAGTTGTGGTTCCAGCTCATCCATCTTGCTAACTTTATACCACTTGACATGGAAGCTCTTTTGAGAAAATTGCACATATAATAGTACATTTCGATACGTGTGTGAGAGGTGATTATTTAGCGCACGAGACGTTTTTCGCCCGAGCGAAGCGAGTGAGAAAAGTCAAGTGCGCTAAAAATCACCTTTAACACAAGTATCGAACAGTATTTTATACCACGAGAGCCGAAAAATCATGTCAAAGTTGAGATTTTGAGGTTAGAGTGGTATAAAATTCTTTTTATACATTTAAAAACTTGCCCGATAAAATGGCAAAAATATCAAAATGAATTAATACAAATTTAGAGAAAAATTCAAGGTATAAGATAGTAATTGACAACTTCATTATGGAGCATTTTAGGCTCAAAGCAGTGATACTTGAGGATTTAGTGTGTTGGTATTTCAAGTTTCGTCTAAATTTAAAACTGCTTTTCAAATCAATTGTTCAGAAAATAAAAAGTAGTATTAATTTAGAGCCGAAATGAATTTCGCTGACAAAATGTTTTTTACGGAGTGAAAAGTTTGAGGAACAATTAGCACACAACAATGGAAACTCGACATGAGCATAACGAACGCGGGCCAAGTCCATGGGCGAATATACGGTGCATAATACGAGCAAAAATAAACACACACGCTATGAGAATTCAGCAGTACGCTCTGTTTGTACGACGAGTTGACGCACATTAATTTCAGTTACTTACACCATCCCGGTGCTGTGGCCAAACTGCAGGAGTGCAAAAAGAATGAATATGAGACGCAAACATTTGCACTAGTATCTGCCTGGTATGCATATTCGCGAATGGTCCATGTAACATTTTCTTGGCGTTCAACCCCCTCGGTCTTCCGTTTATTATATGATGTACACCATCTAACGACTATAAATCAAACAGCCGACAACACAAATCCGTGCTGTGCATGTTCGCACGAGCTTCGCTTAACGCTTCGGTTTCCATGCAAATGAGCTAGGAACGTGAGTTATGCGTACAGTGTCTGACAATAATTAACACTAGAAATACAAAGTTGCCTCAATTGAATGCATGAGATTTTAATATTTTCTTTTTAAATAGAAAAAGATGAAAAATAGAAAACTATTAAGAAAAAAAATCCTTTAACCCCTGGAGACTATCTAAAAATATTTTTACAACACCCACCTCTAAAGTTTGCACACACCGATGTGCAAAAGTAATTACTTTACACATGTCTTACTTTACGCATCGTTGCCAACTACGCATGAGAACTTTAGAGACAACAAAACTTTACACAGTGGCGATACCTAAATTAAAAAATTAAAAATATGTTGTCTGGCTTATAAATTATATAAGTATATGTGTGCTATTTGTACGTAAATATCCTTAATGATAGGCTATTGTTACGGAAATTTTTCCGTGAAAATAGGCTAATGATACAGCCCAATTTCCGTAACAATAACCTACTGTTACGGAAATTTCTGTAACAATAGTTTATTGTCACGGAAATTTTCGTAACAACAAATTTTTTTACGGAAATTTTTCCGTGACAATAGGTCATTGATACGGAAAATTTCCGTACAAATAGCACACGCACACTTATCTTGCACATGCCTAGTTTTCAGTTTCGGAATGACAGGTGGTGACAGCGCTCTTGACACAATACAATTGTTTTCTGTGAATTTGATTCAACTTTCTCGGAAGGGTGTTGTAAAAAATAGTATGTGATACACGTGTGTAAAGATGATTTCACTCGTGTGATTTGCATCACACTCACGAAATCACCTACTTACGCACTTATATCACAAATAACTATTTTAGATACCCTCGACTATATGAGTTTAGATACCAGACAGAAACTTTGAACCGAAATTCATAAAATAAGAAAACGTTAAACAGACAGATTATTATTATAGTTTCTATAAAGGTTCATTACCAAGTTCTAAAAACGTGATAATAATTTATACTTTTGCTTTTTACTTTATACAACGAAATCGTAAAAGAAGCATAATACTGAAGGCGGAACTACGCCATAAATTTCTAGTATTCATAAATTTACCACACACTCGAATACACAAACTTAGGTGTGGTGTCGTATTACAAGAGCATGGGTACATGTGACCGACCACCTTCGAACCATAAGCATAAATCCTTGTTTACGTCGTCCGTTGTAATGAGATCCGCGGTCTGATCGTTGAACGATGTATGTACCTATATGCTTTCGAGAAGGTAGAGTCCAGAAAGAGGAGTGAGAATGATGAAGATATGACAAACAAGTGGGTGAAATGGAAAAGGGTGGTTTGAAAAAAATGTAGTTGCATTTTTTTGGCAAGTAGTGCACGGTAACATTATAATTTAATTGATAAGTAATTAATAATTCTCTTGTTACAATTCAATTGTAAACATTTTTTCCACGTCATGATTATGTAAATGAATAAACTTACCTATTCAGTCGAATAGTGTTTCTTGTTTCTCGCACCATAAGAGCCCTTTCCCAAAAATGCACAGCCTCGGGCAAGATTGTGTTCTAAAAACAGAAAATGAATTTTAAAGCTTCAGAGTATTTTGAAATATTATTCTCCTTGTCCAAGAAAATCAAAGAGTGCATAAAATCTGAAATATTTACATTCAGAATGCATCAGTGCAAAGAGATAAAAAGCTCGCTTCTATCTTTTATTTTTACATATTAAAATATCCAACGAAACAGAGACCGGAAGAGTAAAATAAAACGAAATAAAGAAAAGGAAGAATACGTTTTAATGGAAATCCGAAATGTAAACTTTACTAGTAAAACAAATAAAGTAAAATCTATTTTTTTCAAAATGGCAATTATGCTTTTAACCCGTTAACTGTGTATAACCTATAAATCCCATGCTTAACAGTCAACGGGTTAAATATTGTATACATTCATATATCGTGACTTGTAAGGGCACAACAAAAAGTAATATGGTATAAATAAAGATGCAATTTTTTCATAAATTCTAGCCTTTCCTTTCATGTGCCTGCTTTTGAGAATTTATTCCCTCACCTTTGAATCTTAAATTCTTATTTCCATCTTCCTACTTTTTAGATTCATTTGATTGTCACATTATGTGGCAGAGGATTTAGAATAAAGATGGATTGTGCTCATAAATGATGGAAAATGAAGGACATTTATACTAAAGGAATATTTTGAAGCACAGAGTGCCTTTGCATTAGGCAAGTGAATGAATTGGAACGATCAAAAAGGGAGAAGTGAGAAAGGAATTGATCTTCAAGAGAAATGAAAAATTTCAATAATGATTATTATTACAAATTATTAAAATAAAAAATTTTATTGAAGGGTTAAAGATAGCAGTGATAAATGATGGAACCGATTGAAGAAATAATTATCGGAAGATTAGGAAATACTCGGAATCACTGAGGAAGCAATTCTTCGTTTCTTTTATCATCATTACCGCTTTCCGCGGGAAACGCGACTACAGACGAGAAAATTAGAAAAACGAGCGGCATTACTTCCAGCTGCCGCGGGAACAAATGATCGTTACGAGGCAACGAACTTGCGGCCCGGACGACTCATTATTATCGGCCTAATGGGACTCGTTGATAATTAAAATACGGACCAACAAATGAAGCATCAACAGTACCACCTGCAAAAGCTTAATTCGTCAGACTATAATTTTATTGCATTGCGCAGCGGGAGAATCGACGCTTAAATTTGTATCTGATTTTGAACAATGCACTTTATTAGTATGACAATTATTAAAATTTATTTATATCAATAGGCAATAATTAAAAGATGTATCCAGAAATATTTTTTGGCAATATGAAAACGTTTCATAATAAAATTATATATAATTATTGCACTGAGAGACTTTTTATTAGAATTAATGATAAAATTGAATTAAAATTTCGTATATAGAAAACGGAGTTTTTTTAATTAAAAAATTAATATAGGATATTCTTATAGAAAGAATACGAAAATCTGAAAACCACTATATGAAAAATTATTAACTCCACTAAAAGGATTTGAACTTCAGAAGTGGGGTAAAAATATAACCTGTAATGGACAAATACAAATAGATAGACACGTTGGTACACGAAAACTTACTTTTAAATTCACTCACAGAGATTTAACACTATATTGGAACCTAACTTAACCAAACTTTAATTACACGCATACATATAAACGTATCACTAATACATAAAATCGCTTACATAAACTATCGCACAAACACTTGAGAGGAAAGGTTTGAATTTTCTTTATATACTAAACCAAGCAAAGTGTCGCTGCTTGTGGATTGCTTTTTTCCTTAATAACTCGAGAACGAAGTCTCGTTTTTTCCTATTCTCAAACAGTAATATACAAAATTTTAATTCATTTTTATCAATTGTTCTAATAAAAAGTCTCTCAGTGTCTTAATATAATTAATCATTAAATGTTTTTAAAAAATGGTAAAAATATTTGTACCTAACCGCCACTTATCCGTGCACGTTGACTCTTTTTGATTCAATTCTTAATTCTGGTACATATATGCAAACCTATAGTGACATTGTTCGTACGTTATCCGAGCGATAACCGAGACTTTGTGCTCTGACCATAGGATCAGTACGTGGTTTGAAATACAGAATCGATTTATGGATTCAAAGGTGTTTAGAGGCATTTTGCGAACTGTTGCACACGATTTCCACGGTGAATAAATGGTCGATACCAAAGCTAGCTCAAAAATAAAGGAAACTATCAAACTCGCTTTTTTCGATGAATAAAACATACATATTTTTGCGGTGTTGAAGCGAAACCTTTAAATGAAGCTTTATGCAGCAGCTCGAAACAACCATAAATTCTAGATAAAAAAGTTTTTGACACCCAATAAAAATATTGAAAATCTTATAAAAATTCTGCAATTCACCTTTACCTCAATTTTCACAAAAATTTAGAGAGGATTTTATTCCAATTTCCTCCACAAAATAAGGAATTCCTATTTAATTTGTTGCAAGTTGAAACTTAAGCTTTAATTAAAACAGTATTTTTCTGAGACTCGTACTTTCTATATTCAACGTTAAAAGCCTCGCTTTAAGAATATATACGATTATTTAAAAGGATATTCGGCGGGGCAAGGGAGAAAATGAGGAGGTGAGGGTCGACTTTAATTACTTTTTAAGCGCAATTCTCTCTGGTCTTTTCCCCGACATTTACCCCTCCCTCTGCCGAAATTCTCCTACTGCTTTTCACTGGTTCTGGCTCGTCTAATTTTTCTTGTGCTGGCATGAATTTCAGCTCACCCTGTCCATTACGTCGACCCTTTATCCTCGTTAGCTTTCTCTGCCGCCTGGTTTTCTCCATCTATATATTTCCCACTCTCTTCCTCAGGCGTAGACCTATCAAATTCGTCATTAGTCAAAAGGGTGATGATATCCTGTATCCTCTAGTCTGAAGCAGCAATCAAAATCTTATCAGTGTTTTTTTATTTTTTTTTACATTTTCCTCTTCGAGTTGACCAAATATAGCTCACCGCCTTTGAGTGAAAGACGATATGCTTCAAATTTTTCTTTTATTTTACATTGTTTTTAGAACGAAAATGTATATGTCTAATTAATGAATATATGATTCGATAAAAGAAAAAGTTTGAGCACTGTATTAAGGATATCAAAATACACAACCTTCGTCCCCTGGAGCCTCTTTACTATGAGAAAAAGTTTTTCTCGTTTCATTCTGCTGTTCAAAGTACCAGACCCTTTTTAAAAAATGCACAACTTTGACATTTAATTACCAGACTATAATAAGTTTATAATCCCACAGGACTTTTGTCTATTTCTTCAGACAAAGTTTTCAAATTAACCAAGTTTGAAGAACAGGTTCTAGAGGAACTAAAATTGTTTGCAAGGTTTATTTTGAATGAACACATTCCGCTTAAAGACAAATTTTTAATAGCGGTAATTATTTTGCTCATTTCGACAATAGTTTTTTTCATAAAGGAATTCATAAAAGTCCATAAATAAAGGAAATTATCTTTTTTATTTTAGAGCAAATCTGCACTTCAAGTTGCCGAATCTTTCGTCAACGTAATATGTTGTATTTTTACAGAAAATAAGGTGACATTTTCCTTATATTGAAGAAAAAAATATTTCTTGAAATATTTATAATTTTTTTAATCAACAAAGATTCAAATTATTTAAACTTGTAGCAAAAAGGCAACATATTTCGTCGACGAAAGATTCTACGATTTGAATATTGTAGAAACTAATTTGAAATCAGTCTTCTTCTACTTGTACTATCTATATTTTTATTTGACAATAAAAGGATTTACAAAATAAAAAGTTAGTTCACTGCTAATTTGAATGATACGTTTAATATCAAAACCAGATTTAATGCGTAACTATTTACCTCGTGATAATCTATATACACAACGAGTTATATTCCAAACAAGTGGTTCGAGAGTTCAACTCTTAACGCGCGAGAAAATGAATTTAAACGGTGTTGAAGTTTGTTGGGATGCTACATTAACTATTCTCAACCTCGTCGACCTTTCTCGCCCTTATATTCCCTCGGCCATCGTAAATTCCGCTACATTCGCTGCCAACAGAAAGTCGTATTGTGCTTTCTAGCAAAGTTACGAGAGCTTACAAAAAATAGGAAAAACGACAACAATAATTTTACCGCAAAATGAAAAAGAGTTTACTTGGGAGACTGCATGAGGAGCAATTGCAAAAAATGGCCGATCCTTTACAGCTATTTGTGATCTTGACTCTCACGAGAGCAGGGCACGTTCAATTCCCTTGCCAGTTTTGCACATCTGTTACAATGGTGACAGAAAGTGGGAATTGTGCCAGTCAAGTCCCTTTTTTTAAAACGGTGCTAGGCAAAATTTTTTCAATTAAAAAATACTCTTTCTTGGAATAAAAATTTTTAACAAACTTCCAAAGAAGTACCTCAATTTTTTTGACCTAAATGTTTTTCATTTTATAAAATTGAAAAAAAATGTTTTGAGAAAAACAATATGATCGCATGCTTCTTTGATTTAAACTGAAGAAATTTCATACTTGGCAAGCAACTTTGGAAAAAAAATATTTTGAAATTATTCAAACAAACATTTTGAAAAAATTCCAACTAAAAGTAAATTTTTTCCAAGAGAACAACAGGTTCTGTAACCTACATTCCTCTTTGCAAGATGTTATATAATTTAATTTTCTACATAATTTAGAAAATTACAGACAGATGCTTTAAAATCTGAAAGATGTTCAAAGGGCTTTTCAAGTCAAAGAGACTTAATCCTATCTTGTGTAAAACGTCTTACTGAATTTAACATGCTATTTATTTACTAAAGCTGCTTCGTTGAGCAACAAAGTAATTACAATCGACCGTTCGCTAATAAATTTTGTGATACCTATTAGGTATTTGTATTTACGTACACATTGTAATAAATAGATGCAGAATATTTCAAAACAGTTGACATACCATTTTTAATGAAACTGCTTAATTTATGTTGAGAATAATTTACATATTGATTGTCTTAATAGTAATAAATTTTAAACAGATGAGGTTGGCAAACCAAGCCAACGAAACGTCGCATTACAGATCAAATTTTGTCTTCTTATTTATCCTAAAAGGATCGACAATTTAACGGTCAACAAATTTTAAACTAGTTTTAATCATACAAAATCCAAATAGGTGTAAAAGTATGATATGATTTTGATAAATTTGATAGCTTTAAAACAAAGATTTATTATTCGAATATTCATTGGCAGAGTATTATCGTAATCATAACAGAGTCATAAAGCTAACAGCCTCTGAAGTAGCTGACATTGTCAGGAAACAATGCACGTCGATAGCGCTTTTATCGAAGAAAGAAGCCTCCGCACCCATAAAAGAATAGCTTTTCGTGACTGACGTACGTTTATCTTACATTTTATCTCTTTCTTGTCTCTCTCTCTCTTCATTTTACACATGCTCCATTTCTATCAGTACTACTTTATGCACTTTCCTGCATATTTAAATATTCACAGCGAAATATTCTTTGCACAGAATAAATTGGATGTTTCTTTTGGTTGCAGTTCTAATAGAAACATAGGGAAATCACGTAGAAAGCGGCGTCATCTATGAGGGTTCGTTTTTGTTACATTTCCGTTGGAACCCGAAAATCGGTTCTAACAAAGATATTATAATATCTTTGGTTCTAATTAACACTCCAGTTTTTTCTGTGTGTATATTGATACATAATTACCCATATTATTATAACAAGTTTTAGCACAATTGAATAGTTTAGATTCACTTTAGTCTGGGAAATTTCAGAGTTTTGTCAATAAACTAGCTTAACTTTCTTATGCTTGCTTTAAATTCGAGTTTTGTGAAGACCGATGTAGAATGCAAGTGGTATTACAGATATGCCATGTGAGTATTATAGGTATCTACTATGTAGTATCCTTGGTTACACTCAACCCTTGAATTTGGCTTAGGAGAAAGACAATTTAGAAGGAATAACCTTAAGATCTTCGCAGAGACCCCATCTACCTATAGGTATTTCCGGGTTAATTGGACTGCCAACCGCAGATACTTGTCTTACCCGACAAGAGGGCCAAGATTTTCGGACCACTTTAGGTGTAATGGGTTTTCTTTTCAATTTCGAGTACTATCACAATTTAGAGAAAGGGAGTGTGGATCAGGGCTTACATATGGTCGAATGTTCATTTTTCACAGGAAAAAAAGTCTAGTTTCAAGCCCAAAAAATGGGCTTAATTCAAGGTGTAACAATTTTAAGTCCTGAGGGAGAAGGACAGACTTATACCTTATACCTGGAGACAAAGGTCACCGAAAACTAACTGTAACAAAAACTAGACTTTTTTTCTGCGTTACTGTCAATTAATTTTATCATTTATAAAGTATGTATCACCAAAAATGTCCCTAAATTTGAGCCAATCGATTTTGAAAATACATGTTTTGTATTATTATTTGCAATTATCTTTTTACAAATGTCCATTTATATCTATTTTAATTTAACTTGACTAAAGAAAAGTACTGATGAAGATCTCTTAATCACTTTATTTAAAATAAATCATTCTTCCTCGAATTATTCTTTTAGAGTAGAATCTCATCATGAAAATTCAATACTAAATTAAGGACAATGGAAAGTCATTAAGGTCAATTTAGCGCAGAATAGGAAAACGAGACAGTGGAAAACTTTGCTCTGCCAGTGGAGTAAGAAGTGATTAATAATAAACAGCTGTTGCGCTTAAAATACGTCCTGTAAATATCGGAACTTCCGGAAGAAGCTTTTTGAAATTACTCTCTACTTACTTAGCCGAAGGGCAAAGCTTGCGCCATGAATAAAATGCTAGTTATCGAGATCGTAAATCCCAAAGAGCAAGCGGAACCGTTAACTTGGCCCGGGAGGAAACCGAGTATTCGTTCGTTCAGGTTCCGCTGGCTCTTGATTTATTCAGAAATTTTCACCGCGATGCGATTCCCATCCTGGTTTTCACGAATAATTGCCGTACTGCCGAGTAAATGAATCTAATTGCATCTGAAATTTAAATCTTTCTTGTATTTGCATTTAATACTAAATATCTAGCTGGCCCTACAAAGTCTGATGAGATGATGGACAAAACTCGTCAGCTTCCTCCTACATTAATTAACCCTCAGCATCAAAGTAAAAAGAATCCAACGTCTCGTTTCATTTTAATATATTCAGACATGGGTAAAGTTACTATGCAGCTTTTACCAAACTAGCCAATTACTTGTATAATTATGCAAGGGTAAATTAAACACTTTTCAGTTAATTATAAACAAGATTTGATGAAAAATTACTTCGAGAAAAAAATCTGCATTAGTCGGTTACGCTACTAATTATAAACAAATTGTCGAGGACTAAACAATACTCTGAAATTATATGTATATCTTAAAGTGTTATAAGGTAGGAGGAAAAAAATTGTAGAAAAAGACTGCACAAAAAGAACTGGTAAAAAGAGTCAATATTTTTGTGAAAACTACACGCAAGACTGAACAAAACCTCTTAGTTAGGAGGAGAGTTTCTTCAAAAAGAAAAACGACACTCTCTTTGATTTAACAATATTTTTTCCTTTGTTTTTATTTATTTTTTGTCACTTTCACACGTTTTGTGCGTTGGGAATATTTACGTGCAATATATGATGTCTAAAATGAAAAATCTTATTTTATGGAAAATTCAATTCGAGAAAGAACCCGAATATAAGATATTCTAGAGACAGAATGTTTTTGCATATAATCGTTTCATCATGAAATATGAAAACACTTGTCTATGAATTCTCGAAAATTTATTTTAATTTCAGTAAAAAGAAACTGTAACTAATAATTAATGTGCTGATTTAAAATATCGGATTTAACATTTAAATTCAAATAAAATTTGCAATAAAGTTTATTTTACTCGACCTCATAATTCAATAAATAATAATTTAGTTAAAGTTAATGAATAGTTCATGTGAAACGAAGAAAATGGTATTAGACAGATGATTAAATAAAATATATCTTTAAGTAATAAACAAAATATGCTTGTTAATTTTCTAATGTAGAGTAAAGTAATAATATACAGTAAGGACATTTTCGGAGTAGTCAGTTGTGAGACAGATGCTCGTGAAACGCATGGGATTTGATCTTGCTGTCTCACTTTACCAACTACTTCGAAAGTGTCCTCACATATATATGTTTTTAGAAGAAAATATTATTTCCTAATTGCTTTCAACAAACAGGCATCGCACATCATTTCCACCGCAAGTACACAGAGTTAATAATGCTGCTTGATTCAAACTCGGTTTTGATTGAAACACGACTATTGATTTCCGGTTATCCGGTATAAACGTAGACATTTTCAGTACTCGGTATATTAGAATATTGGTTATATAGTAAAAATTGCCGAATCTATAAACGCTATACATTTTATTACTGTACAAGTACGAAATATCACTAAAGAGTTACTTACATTGATGAGCTCAAACTTTTCAGCGTCCAGTCTGAAACATAAAAAATTCCAATTTAGTCGTCTATAAATAAAAAAAATATATTTCACGGAAAAATTATCGTCGATTTTGGATGGAATCAAGTGATTGAAGTAATAAAAAAATTTCTCCAGGAACTTGAGATACACAAAAATACTCCATGATTCACCCCTATTTATTCTTTCTTATTATCCTAGGCTAAAGCAATTCAGAAAGTTTGTATTCGAATTGCCGCACGGTCAATACTCATTTTCAAATGAGATTCTATGAAATCACAAAAAAATCAAAAACTCATTTAGTCGTCTAAAAAAACTTTTTCTTTACAAAGTATTTCGAAAAATATTTTATTAAGTGCAAATATTTTGATTAATTTACACAAGGACGATTGTCGAAAGACAATATAAAAGTTTATACAAACTTTTCCAAGAAATATATTTAATTAAAATATAATTATTATTAATTATTAGTTAAACCAAATTTGCAATGTCTTACTACATTTTGAAACAATTTGTCGCATGCAAATTAGGTGGCAACGGCAAACTCAAGTTTCAGAACTTCAAGAAGAATGTTCATTAACCGTTAATTATTCAATAATGCTTTGTATTAGGTACTTTAATGAAGGAAAGACGTAGGAACAGGGATAAGAAATACACATATGGGGCTTTATTTCTCAAGAGTACCCACCCCAAAAAATGAATTTCGCCGATCGGGCTCAAATTTATAAAAAGTTTAGTTCTATTAGATGGCACTTCAAAAAAAAAAGATTCATCAGTTTGGTCAAAATCAAAAACTCATCGAGGTAGAGGGGATGAAATTTTTTTTCTTTGCGCAAAGAGCCTTTATTTCGGATATAAACATCTTTTTATGTATGGCATATAAAAAATTTTGACCCAAACGTTTTTGATAAATTTTTTCTCAATCTTTCGAGTGAAATAAAAAAAATTCAAATTCAAAATTTAGCCATTATTTTTGAAACTCAAAAATATATATATTTTTTTAAGTTTGACCCTTTTTTTCTTTAAACTAAAAATAAAGCTTAAAATGCTTACTTTCAGATCCTTGAATAGCAAAATGTCGTTTTTTGTTGTTTTTGAAAAATTGAATTTTAAGTAACCTGGTAAATTCAAAAAAAATTTCCTATGCGCGAAATTTAAAAAAATTTTTTGTTGATTTTAGAATTTTTTGAAAATTTTCAAAAATGAAATTTATTAAATTTCATTAATTGCGCATTTTTAATGTACAAATAACATTTATACTTATTATATTATGTACATTACATGTAAATTGCAAATTAAAAATGCGCAATTAATGAAATTAAAAAATTTCATTTTTGAAAATTTTCAAAAAATTCTAAAATCAAAAAACATTTTGTTTTAATTTCCGTTTTTGGAATATTGTTTCTTATAAAAAACTGTACATCCAAAAAATTTTCCGAATTTTTTTCGCCCATAGGAAAATTTTTTTGAATTTACCAGGTTACTTAAAATTCAATTTTTTAAAAACAACAAAAAACATTTTGTTATTCAAGGATATGACAGTAATCATCTCAAGCTCTATGTTTAGTTTAAAAAAAAAATAAAAAAAGGGTCAAACTTGAAAAAAAATCAAAAATATTTTTGATTTTCAAAAATGATGGCTAAAAATTTTGAACTTTTCAAAATTGTTTTTATTTTATTCGAAATATGGGGAAATAATCTATCGAAAAGATTTGGGTCAACATTTTTTATATGTCATACATAAAAAGATATTTATATCCGAAATAGAAGCTCTTTGCGCAAAGAACAAAAATTTTTACCCCTCTACATCGGCGAGTTTTTGACAAAATTGATCAATCTTTTTTTTTTTGAAGTGCTATCTAATAGGACTAAACTGTTTGTAAATTTAAGCCCAATCGGAGAAATTCATTTTTTGAGGTGGGTACACTTGAGAAATAATGCCCCATATATGTTCAAGGTTATATGCTAATATCACAACAATTTCAAGAGTTAACGGAATAGCAAGCAACATTTGCTGTCCTCCTAAAGGTAACTAATTCGTTAATTAACATTTTAATCATCGACTGCCTCAAGCATGTAAAATGCAATTTTCAAACGTGAGCTGCTTCATGAAATGCTTCCTAGCACTGGGAATATTTAAACCAACACTGATATTACTAATTTAAATTTGACCTTTTGCCAAATGCGGATTTCATTAGGATAATGTGTTTGTCCTTTGAAGCTGGCTTATGTTTCCATTATTAGTTCCATAAACTCACTCAGAGAAATTATAATACCCCTTTTAAAATTTCATTTATATAAGTTTTTATTTTAAATCCCTATTTTTAAATCGGAATAAAAATTTCCTGAAACTAAAGAAATAATGTATTTCTTTGGTCACTCTTCTTTGTACCAAGGAATATTTTATTTGAGATAAATAAAATAATTATTTATTTAAATATTGCTTTACATAAAATAATGTAAAATTAACCAAATGATTTCGTTCATGTGAAGAATTAGTTTCCTTGAATCTTGTTTTCAGACCCAAAGAAATATTTCGTGAATTCGATTTATAAGTTTGTTCATCTCTTGAGCTACTGTGGCTTAAATTCAGTTGAGGGCTCTTGTGAAATTTTTTTACAGTGATGGGTAGTTGACAAACTTTTAGTGGAATTTTATAATTTTTCTGGTTGAATATAGACCAAAACTGAAAAAAATCGATGAAAAAACACGGGTGTTCGCAAATCAAATTATCTTTGTCAAGCATGCATTAAGCTTTTTATCCAACCTCGGCAAAGTACAGATTCAGATACAAGAGGAACGTGGAATACACACGTTTTGCCTTTTTTGCGTCTCTCTTATAAATAAATAAACACGCTCGTCTGGCGGCATGGTGCCAAGAATATACCCTTGTCGTTTTGTGGTTGTGCCAAAACGACGACGTGGTGGTATGCTCGCGTCGTTATTAACCGCATAATTAAGCGAGAATTCGCGACTTCACTTAAGTAAGAGGGTTGTGTACGCGTGCGATGCTTTTTTAATCTTCCCCCCTTTTGAGGTCAACGCAATGTTTTTTCCACACCTAGTGCTTTCTTCTTCATTTCTTGAAAGCTCATCTCTCCCTTTCTCTTTCTAGTTGTAACGAGAACTCGCCGTTTTCATTTTGCTGGGTCGAGCAATTTGCAGTTTTGCTCGTTGGTGATTAAGATGCTTAATCTGTGCTGCGGCAGGTACTTCGCCTCATTCTTCCTAACCGCGCCACTCCCCGGTCTCTTTTGCAACCACCCAAGTCCACCCCCGAATCGCCAGATCCATGGCGAGTAGCCGGAGAGCTTTAAAGTTGAAAAAGCGCTCGAGCTTAAAGACTTTTCCTCCTCTTCTTTCACAAGTGCAAAAAGAGGTAAAAAAAAACCAGCCAAAAAGCTACCGAACAAAAGCTAAGGAGAGAAATTGACCAAGAAAAGGGAACATGGAGGTATAAGCCGGAAAATTTTCACTTATTTGGAAAGAAATTGCTAGGGTGGACCGGGGTAAATCTAAGCATGGAGGTAAAGGTGCAAATGCAAATAACTTTTCTACTTTAAATAACTCAGTTTTATAGGAGGAATGCAACCACATTGTTAGAAATGATGTTGCAGGACAAATATTGCAAAACAACTATTTTTTCAAACTTTATAGGAAGCTCTGTAATTTGGAAGTACACTCATCTTGCCTTACTGTGCCGCTTGTTCTTGTGCCGGCTTCACGGTTGTTCACGCTTGACTGCTTATGTCTCTCCCCCTGAACGACCCTTGACGCCCTACACTGAAGCTCACCGCTCGGACAGTCAGAGCTGTATCGGAAGTTGTTTACATCGCGACTCTCTGGGCATATATTACTTTTGTACGTTCAGAGACTATATATGCGATCCTGAGTGTTGGCATAAAAGTGCTCGCTCGTCGCTTTAAATCCGATTCAAACTGGATTTTAATAACGCCCGTTACTGTACCGACCAGACCCTAGGCCGGCACAGTTACGAGAGATGAGTGTATAATTATCTGATTTTCAAGTGAAAGGAGGTGTTGATGAAACCTAAATCAATGTCAGATGATTTTTTTGCACTTTTATGCAAACTTCTTACAAAAATTCGAAAGATTATATTTTTGTAATGCACAGGGTATTAAATTTACAAATTCCAATGCGAATTGTATTTGGAAATTGTAGAAATACAACCTCTCGATTTTGCTTACCAGGTGATAAATCGCGACCGATATTTCCTGTTGGGAAGCGCGCACGCACACACACACACACATACACATCGGAAATCGCAAGGGAAGAGGACCTAGAAAGCTGCTTGGTTGGTAAAGCTCGGCAGTCGGCGCACAAGTCACCGATTAGAGGCTTGATTTAGGACGGTTAGTTACGGGGAATGGTGGCAACATTGCAGTGCCAGGGTGGTGTAATATCCCGCGGAATATGGAGGCGCCAGATAAATTCCAACGGCAATTAGCGGTGGGCACGATAAAACCCATAATGTCGCCTCGACCTGGCAGTTTCGCGCCGAAATGGAGTGTGGCTTGAATCAAAGGGGATGGGCGTGAGGTAGGCATAAACCTTTCACACTTTTACCGAACAAACTTCCAGAGCCCGAATTGAAACAAAATTTTCAATTCGTTTGCTTTAATCCCTGAACGCGCCCCCAATGTCGAGAGATTCTTTTTTTTTTGTTGGATATAAATTTTTCACAATTTTTATTTTTTCTCTTTGAATTTAATTCTCGCAAAATCCAAAAGAATGTTTATTTTCGTTGGATGAAAATTTTATTTATTATTTCCAACTAATGACAACACACTAAATCCAAAAGTATCATTTTTGATCCGAAGCTGGATCAAATTGTTACAAACAATTGAAAACTACAATACTACTACATAAACAGATCTTTGTAATGGTTATATAGTTGTCAATTGTTTGTGTCGTTTTGATATTTTTTGATTTAGTGTGAATGTAAGATAACTGTCCCAGTCGTGGCCACCTGAGGTACCAGTCGTGGTCGCCACTTATTATCGTCGAAATGAACGATTCTGCCATTCGTGAAGAGATTTAGTAATCAGAATCGCTTCTTAAATGATAAATTAATTATTTGAGCTCTTCAACAAAGACAAAATCGTTAATTTCGACGAAAAATGACAGATTTTGACCACCACTGGTACGGCGGTCACGACTGGGACAGGAACCTTACATTTACTTAAATCTTGGCAAAATTAAATTATTGGAGATAAAATATCTGGTAAAATTTAAATTCAACTTCTTTTAACCTTACAAAATCTAATATCGACTTTCTGTTCAATGAAGGAAATAAATTAATTATAATAATTAAAAATTATAATTAAATGCAAAGTTGCTTTGAATTATCAATCCCGTTTTATGGAATGGGATTTTTTTCACGCCTTCATTACCGATATTCCAAAGCTTATTTCTCTTGACAAGCTCAGATAAAAGTATGAAAATGGAAAAAGTACGAAAATTGGCATCTTTTTGAGGCGCTTTGATCGCATCAATCGCAGCTTCTACCGGAAAAAAGCATTCATTATTACACAAGAAAATGCGAGGGGGTACAGGACAATGTGTGAATGTAAACTTGCAAGAGGTGCAGAGACGTTCTTTGAGTCTTTGTGAATATTTGAGAGAGATGAGAGGGTATGTACGTAAAAAAGTGGAGCTTTTTCTCAGTAAGTGGGTTGACACTGTCTCTACCAAAGACGCTCTGCTGGTATCGTCAACACCAAAACTTCCGGCTGATACGACTCACAACCTTTAAGCTTCGAGAAAAGCCCAAACTTTCACAGTGTTTTCAGCTTTTTATGACTTCTTCGAAAGAAGTTACAGCGTTCTGACTTGAGAAAAGTCTCGAAACTTTCTCAGCAAGTTTTACCATTACAAGAGTAATGTACATAAATTACGCTCTCTTAAATTCATGTATACATATGGAATCATTGAACATGTTATATTTCCTGTTTTGCTAAATCTTTGCAAATAAATAATTTTTTTATTAAACAATTGTCAATTTTTTTATTTCATTAATAATTTAATAATAGAATTTTATTAACAAATTGTCAATCTTATGCAATACAAATTTTAAAGAACTAAGGATTAACCAGTTTAGTTTAGTTTTTTTTCATAAAAATTTAAAAAGAAATTTCATGATATTAATTCAATATTAACAGTATAATGATATTAAATTAATTAATTTCTGAAAGAAATTCATTTCATGATATTAAATCAATATTAACAGTATAATTAATTCCATCATCTAAACTAACAAACAGATTTACAATTTCGGCGAGGTTAACTGGTCAGAGAGGCGGAAAGTCAATATGGTTATTTCCATATTATTGTGTCGAGCTTCTGCTTTTTCCTTCCCAGTCAGACCCTCGCGTGAGTGAAATGTAAACAACTGCAGTCACTCTTCATCCCTCTAATTGAAAGCATAGATATAGAGCTTCAAGCGTGAAAATGTTCGTTAAAAATGTTTCCACTTCAAAGTAGAAACTTTGTCATGTCTTAAATCAATTATACTTTAATTAATTTAACATGAACAAATATTACCAATATTTTACAACGAATTGTTTAAAAAAAATATTACAACAATATTCTTGACCATTATTTAAATTGAATAACTAATAAATTTAATAATATTGCAATAAATAATTAATCAATAAATCTTAGATTTTTTACAGTTATGTTCAAAAGTGTCGAATAATAATGTTGAAAAACTAACATGCATAACATAATCTAAAATTATAATCATGTTGTACTCAATTTATTTTATAAATAATTGAGTAAATATTACGTTTCCGTATTTATCTTACGCTTAGAATTGAATTGGAAGTTGAGAAACTGATACGTCTGACCATATCGTACTCATACTACTGAATGCTCTACACATTATTTGCTTGAACTATTCGCGTATAACTCTAATTAATTTTCCAACTTTGAGAATTCCTTATGTACAGAAATTTTAATTAAAATCAACACTTTAGAATTAAATTGCATAGAATTTAAAATTTATAAGAAATATATTAATTGAGGGTTAATTAAGTGAATGATATAGAAAATAATAATTTTGAGCGGAACATTTTTAAACCCTTCTTTTATTATATTTAGAAAAATAAAACTGTGTATTAATTGTTGGAAAATATATCGGAAGTTTAAAAATGCCACAAATAAAGATTTAATTTTGACTTATTCAATATCAAGTCCTGAATATAGTGTGAATTCCATTTAGGCAAATTGATCAATGCTATTGAAATCAAAATAACTTGAGGCTCACTCAGAAACTTTTATTTTCAGCCTCCTTAATAGACGTAATTCGGGGAGAATAGGAAAATGATATTGGAATTCGACAGAAAATATCAGAATGAAGCAGAGAAGATTTACGACTAGCAGTTTATTGAATTTCGTTAACCAGATTTCAAAACCAAATTCTTTTTCCCTGTTTTAATGTTTGATTTATTATATTAATTATATTCAATTTAATTATATTTATTCTTGTACACGGAAAAAAAGTGTTGGAAAATTTACTGGAGTAGTGCTAGACTTCTGGACAGTCCATCATTTTTATAAAGTTTCTTACACTTTTTATGAAAGGGTTATAAATTTTCATGGGTAAATTAAAAAAAGTCATGGAAGTATTCAAGCGCAGTTAAGGAAACACATTCCTGGAATTTTTATCAGACAGTTCATAGCAAAATTGTAGAAAGTCATGATGTAATAAAAAAATTCTTCATATTTTTAAAGAATTGAATTGAATAATTTCCTGACTCAGAAACAAAGAACTAAAATACGAGTCAGAGAATCACTCCTTGACGTAGTGAAGTGGTGTAGCGAAGCCATAGTGTTGACGATATTGACTGCTAAAGACTCACGCGTGTTAGGTTAGAGTAATAGAGAAAGTAGTTTTAATCTCCGCAACATGCGTCCGATTTTTCAAAGCGCAAAAAGTGTGCGATTAATATATGTAGTAATAGTGTGTGCTATTACGTTAAAATAAATATATAAAATAAAGATAATACCATTATAAATTTAAAAAAGAATATTCTTTTTTATCAGCATATACGTCTGCTTTGACAGTTCAAGAATCCTTCCTTAACTGGCTTGAAGACTTTAATGCTGGAATTTTAAACGGATCACAGATTTAGCCCGTAGATTTTTTGTTAATGTAGTCCAGGAGTGATTCTTTGACTGTGCTCGATACAGTCAGACCCAGTCTGAAAACTCATATTTCTTCAACCATTATTTGCATAATTTTCTAATAACGATATGTTCAATTTTTCAAGTACTTTTAGACCTATCTTAAGGGCGTGTGATACGTTATGATGTCACGAATTACCGACGAGGTATAAAAAATATTCGGCAATCCTATTTTTAAACAAACAAAGATATCAAGTTGAAACTTATGAGAATTATAGAAAATATAATAGGGCACATCTTTTAAGTGTTATTTTTTCAAAATTTTGAAAAAAAATTATTTTGAAAAAATTTTTGTTCAAAATTTTGAAAATATGACACATAACAGATGTGCCCATTCATATTTCCTATCATCCTCTTAAGTTTCATACTTTTTTTCCGCGTACAAATGTAAGAAATGCTTTGTCCTTCATTTTGAATTTAAGCATCTACAAATTACTTGTAAATTTATTGTAAGTTATTCCACCATTCGGAATAGAAAGTACGAAAGATAAAAGCTTTTATATAGAGAGAAAAGAAAGTTTCTTCGCACAAGTTATTTTATATTTTTATAAAAAAGTAAACTGATATCTGCCTTCTTTGATAATTCTTGAAAATTATAGAGATTTATTGCTTTACATTCACTTTGATTCTTTTGATCATTGAGTGCATACGTATTTATTTCTTCTTGGAAGGATCTTATCTATCTTCACTTGAATTTTACAAAGGAATTATAATCATTGATCCTAACAATTCTCGAATTCGTCGACGCTTCTTCGTACCTTAATCTCCTGATTCCTGGGATTCGATGACAATTTTCCTAATAATAGCGTCCTTCAAAACGTTTGATCTCGCCTTTCACTTCCCGTCAACTGTCCCCTATTTCCACGAAGATCCATAAGAACGAAATAAAAAATTCGACTCAACTTTTAATGGCATATTGTGCTCCGTGGAGATTATTCTTGAATGAAATTCCATTGACAAACTGATAATGAAAGGTAACTGGAATTGAATCGATATAAGAGTATTCAATTTTTCAGCGATGGCGATAAAAAAATGGGCAAGTGATCATTTTGTCAGTAGAGATTCTCTACACACAGAAATCCGATGGTGTAAATTTGTTGCAACTCATTTTCAAAAATTGAAATTTACCTGGTGATTTCATTTATTTTTGTGTCTCGTTGTTGTTGCACTTCATTAATACAACTATTAGTTGCAATGGAAATTAAAACAAATTGAATGTATTGTTTTAAAATTAAAGGGTAGACGAACTTAGTAATTGATGAGTTAAGCATAACTTATAGGAAATCTGCACCTATATTTCTCACGCTTAGCATTTCATCACAGCGATTGAACCTTCACCGTTGATCGCGGCAATACTCCCCAATCACCTTTCAGAATATGTCGGAAGCGTTGGATAGGAAGCCCGTCGGGAATTCGAATATGTTGCATACCATTAGTTTCACGGCACCAGCACTAGGCCGTAGTCAGAAGGCGTATCTCACATGAAGCCCAGAGTGCACTCGCTCGCTTTATATATATATACGCTCGAATTTGAACTCTCGAGAAAATTATAGGGGTGAGTTTGTGGCGGTGGAGGCCAAGCTAATCCCACAGTATAATTAACCACTACCAACTGTCCTGGTTCTCCCTATACCCCTCGACCGCCATAACTCATGGCTAAGCTTCTACGAATGTATGTACGTATGTGTGTACACCATGACATATCCCTGTGAAAAAGTGCAGTGTCCAGAGGATAAACCCACTGAACGCGTTTCGCCCGCATATTTCCTTCTGCAATCGACCGGTTTCGATGCCAATTCTATGAGTTTGGTTACCTCCTATTGCATCGTTGGTTCTTAATGTACAAATTACTTGTCTGAGAAAATTGTACTTTATTTGTGTTCCAACTTTGTACTTGTTCTAATTATCAACAAGAGTGACCCGTGTACACTGTAAAAAGTTGGGTATCTTTTATATCGGTCCTCTTTTTTTATAAGTATTAATTTTCAGTAGAGCTGTATTATTTTCGATTGTGATAACTTCACGGAAAAGAGTACTTTGTGACAATTACTGGCTGAACCAGTACCGCGACTTTTAGTCCAACGAAATAGTTCAAATGACTATGTATTTCTGGTAGGATTTCTATCTGAGCTAGTAGAAAAAACAATTTAAATTTGTAAAATGCCATATTTCAAATTGAAATTGTTTTTTACACTATCTCAAAGCATAGTTCTTACAATGCGAAATACTATATCTTACTATAAACAGTAATTTGAACCATTTCGTTGGACGAAAAGCCGTGGTGCTGTGTACAAAGTAAGTGTTACTGGTTTATACATAGGTATAGTAATTCACAGTAGATACTTTTTTCCGAATTCATGCTATTACTTTCAATGCAAAAACATTGATAACGATTGATTATTTGATACAACTATACGAAAAATCCTTTTGAAAAGTGATTCGGGATTAAAATAAATGCGGAACTATTTTCGAGGTATTCTTTTTTAATACCTGAATTAAGAGGCGCATGAATATTCCCCAAATTTCAATTGACATAAATTTCATTTCACTCAAAATGAAGTTACCTAAAAGTCATTGACCATAATTTTTATTAATCCTAATTTTTATTTAGTCTAATTTCTATATACCCGAAGAAGTATTTGGCATAAATTTTATGTACCTGAATTATTATTGTACATAATTTTCGTTTGTCAGAATTTTCATTTGCCATAATTGTTAAATACCCTAATTTCCCCTTAACCTAAATTTTATTTACCCGAATTTCTATTTATCATAATTCTTATTTGTCCTAATTTCTATATAACCTAATTTTCATGTGACCGAATTTCCATTTGTCATAATTTTCATATACCTTAAATTTCATTCAACTTTATATCCAAGTCCCCGAAATTCATTGTGCCATAATGTGCATGTAACAGAAATATCATTTGCCCTAAACGATTTCCGGCCAGTTTTCAAGCCGTTGTTTCTCCTCTATGCGAATTTGGTAAAGTCGGTAAGTCAGGAGAAAATGGTGCTGTGTGTCTGTCTCGTAATGCGAAGTAAGATAGGCGCAAAGTTTAAAAAAGAAATTACATATTGTTAAAGCACGTGGATGGATTTTGAAATTATCTAACATTTTTTATGTTTCTAGGGCTCATTGCAACGATACAATTCTGCACTACTTAGGGTGCCTTTTTCATGGAGCATTATTTCAAAATTCAAAAAATTATTTCTAAAACAATGACGACTGAGGTTGACTTTGTTTTGTGTCTAAAAATTCGTTTCTACTCCAAATTGATTTGGCGAATCAGAAAAAAACCTGAAAATACGTTTAATCATTTCGATAAACATATCTAATTATTATTAACTTTTTTCTCGGTTATTTATTCGAATGATTAACTTGAAGTGTATTCAAAAAAATGTCTGGTTAAATTAACTAGAATTCTGGTTAAATATGCCCTTACTATTTTTTCTGGTTAAAGTAATCAGAATTCTGATTGTTTTAATCAGAATTTCTGGTCAGTTTAATCAGAATTCTGGTTACTCTAACCAGAAAAAATAGTAAGGGTATATTTAACCAGAATTCTGGTTAATTTAACCAGACGTTTTTTTGGGTGATGCAAAAAATTCTCAGGCAAGAAACTAAGTTGATAGAAGTTGTAGTTGTTTAGAAATTAATTTTTGAAACTTTGAAACACTGCTCCGTGATAAGGTATCCTTATTAAAATAGGGACTGATAAAAGAATAATTATTAATTAGCAGATTATACAATTAATGAGTCATAATATTCCCGAATTTAAAATTGACGAAAATAAATATTTCATTAAGTAAATAAAATAAATATTTACTTTATAGCTATTTCATAGTTATTTGATGAATTTTATTTTATATTTAATAATCTATTAACTTTCGAGAATTTTACATTTGCAGGCAAGATGCAAAGTTGATCGGAGTTGTAGTTTTTTAGAAATAATTTTTTAAACAACTGGTGTCGACTTCTTGTTTTGCCTCAACATTTTTTTATTCGAAAGTATAACTTGCAGTATAAACAAATTCTGAGATAAGAAACAAAGTTGACATGAGTTTTAGTTGTTCACTAATAATTTTTTGAACTTTGAAATTATGCCCATGAAAAGGCACCCTAAGTAGTGTAGTACTTTATCTTTGCAATGAGCCCTAGAAACATAAATAATGTTAGATAATTTTATAATTCATCAAAATCACGTGCTTTAACAATACGTAATTTCTTTTTTAAATTTCACGCCTATCATACTTCGCATCATCGAACAGATATACAGCGCCATCTTCTCCTGACATACCACTTTACCAATCTCTTTACCATCTATGCGACTTTACCAAATTCGCATAGATGGGAAACAACGACTTGCACACTGGCCGGGAATCGTTTAGGGCAAATGAAATTTCTGTTATATTCACGTTATGGCACAACGAATTTTGGGGACTTGGATATTAGCTTGAATGGAATTTAGGGTAAATGAAAATTAGGACAAATGGAAGTAGTAGAGCAAGGGGGTTTCTAATTATAGATTCCGTTACCGACATGTTACCGACACTCGAGAAGCTTCGATTGTTCGTATCCGTGCTAAGTTCTAGAATGTTCTCGAAGGTGTGACGTCACCATCAGAATATTCTGAAGGTTAAATTGG
>JBAGKK010055932.1:0-28138 GCA_037177015.1 Euceroptres primus
AAAGTTATAGTATATAAAACACTCTTTCTTTAAAAAAAGAACCATGAAAAGTTTACCAACTAACTTGAGACTTCATGAAAAAAACTAAGGCAAGTAAAAGTTATTATAAGAAAGATTTTAATGAGTAATAATAATCCCGAGCAGGAAAAGGTACTGGCACGGTAGCTTATTTTAATGATTAATAATTTAATACAAACCGTCGCTTATTGAAGCGAAAGCCATCAATTTTTAACTAAATGGCAAGTTATAGATGGATACCATGTGTGAAATAAAGTCTTTTATGTTGAGCTTTCTAATTTTTAACATTTATGGAGATTGACACAGTTTACCTAATATAGCTTGTGGAACGATTTTTATTCACACTCTGAACTATTTTTGGTAAAAAATGTTCTACCTTGAGTCATTTTATGGATCGAATTTTAAAAATTAGTTTTGTATGTCATCGAAAGTTATTTATAACTCTCAGAAATTGGAGCTTTTCTATATACACTATTAATTAACTATTTATTTTTCAATTGAATAAACGTTTCATGACTTCACTGATCAGTCTTATTCTCGACGTCCTATCTAATTTTTTATATTTAATATTTCTGTGTTCACGAACCGAGTTCGTTTTCAAATACATAAAATTTTCAGCGTATAAGTACTTTTCAGCCAGACACCATAATATCATAAAACTTTGGCGGCGGATGTAACTTTTCCATAGCCTTAGCGGTAAGTTCACTATATTCGAAAAAAGCAACTTTTTTATCAGAAAACTTTCTCAACAAGTGCATTTTCTTTCAAGCATCTTGTTTTTACGAATGTCATAAAAAGTTAAGGAGCCATAATTAATTTTTCGATCTGCACAGTACTTTGGAAAATGTTTTAGTTTTATCAACAATTATCAAATAATAAACAATTAATTAATGCATCTTATGCAAGAAATTAATTTCTCTGAAACAGAAAAATATATTTTTGACTCAAATAAATACGAATCTTCAATCTAGGTTCTTATGCACTTTAACTGTTTTAGTCAATGCTAGATGCCGAAGTTTTTTGCATGCAGAATTATTCTGTATTAATGGTAATTATAGTATCTAATTAAGTTAATATTTAAGTGATTTTCTCCAAACAAAATGGTAATCGAGTGCTATACTTCGTATACAAATATCACAATGTGACAGGACAATAAAGCATTATATCTCCTGATGCTTGCTGTTTAGGGTACTTTGAGACGAGAGCGAGGATGGGGTTAAACTACTTTTGACAAATGGGAAACTACTTCGTGGGAATTTGTTGCCAGTTATGCAGCAGGGACGAAGCAGAGGCAGAATAATGCGGAACTTTCTATAAGCCGAGAAACGGCCGACATTTGAACGAAACCTCTGCCATTCGGAATTTCATTTGGTTAATGCAAGAACTTGTATATCGAGATATTATAATTTGATCTAGAACCAATTCCTCTCTCGAGTATTAAGGTCAAATTTCCGAGTATACGGCTACTGTCCTAGACACATATGCGGTAACACGAAATACCCTTTAGATTAAAAAAACTCAATTCGTTTATTTTTGTTTACAAATGACCAGGATCAGTAAGGCCAGAATTAAGATTTTAAAAAAATCACATGGACATTATTCATCTAAAATCAAAATCACAAAATCTTAGAAGGTATTTGGGGAATGAAGATTCGGAATACTGATACAGGAAAGTAGATAAATGGTTGACAGATTTTGCATAAAAGCAAAGGGGAGTGAATCCACAGGGAAACCCAGAAAGAATATTATGAACTTCCCCTTTGGGAAATACCGGATACGTCTGGGCTCGGGTAGCAACAAACTCGTTTGTAATATTTACAATGCAATTAATCGTAATCGCAGTACTTTACGCTCCCAGCATTCCTGGGTGGTTTAACTTTTAGCAATAGTTTTTATCAATTTTTTTGAAAGATCCTCTTGCTTTTAATTGGATAAGAGACCTTTGGGTACTTAAAACCATCGGTAAATATTAAAGGATATTTTTAAAACTTTCTAATATTTCACGTTGTTAATTTCAATATCAAATAGTCATTTATAAAATCTAAGGAAAATTAATTTGCTATGAATGTTAAGATGACAATGCAGTAAATTTAATTTTTGACCTTATTGCATTCAATCTATAAGGATGTCATGAGAAAATACAAGAAAATCCGAATAACTATTTTTAAATAAACACTTATGACCCAAAATATTTTTTCTAAATTAAATTCACCAAAATAACTTTTTTTATCTTGACTGTACGACCAATGTATCTTTAAGAGCATGTTACCTAGGTGATCACCGCTTTTTCTCGTAAATTAACAAATCAAATATTTCTGCATTTTGATTTAAAATATGATTTAAATTTTTTGTACTCACACAAGCGTTGATTGGTAATATATGAAAACTGAACTCACCTGTAACAAAAGAAGAAAATTGTTTTATTAGCGTTGAATATGTATGTTACATTATTTAATGCAAAATATTAAATAATTATATATTTAAAACGAACTTAAAACATTTAAGTACTTTTACTAAATTGTAATTGTTATAATTTACTTTATGAATCTGGTATTTTAATTTTTTATCCTTCAAAGGAACTTAATCTAAAGTCGACCTTCTATATTCAAAACCATGTTTATTAACAGAGGGGACAAAAGCTATTTGTCGCAGGTGTTTTAACGATTTTTTTAAAAACAAGATTCAACTTCTTTTTTTCTCGCCTTCTGTCACATGAGAAAAACGTCTTTCAAGACTTTGCAAGTCCGCCTCGGCTAGTAGAACAAGATCGAAAAGTTGGAACTCTTTCGAGTCCCTGTGGATCATCGATCGATCGTCTTCGTAGTTTGGATTCGCTTTTTCTAAAACGAAATTGCAGCAGAAGAAACACTTTTAGATGACCGATCCATGCGAAGATGGTTGGCCACGCGAAAAAAAATCTGTAATAAAACCGGATACAAATTCAGTACCTAGACCACAGAAATATAAATTAGGGATTTTGAATACCAAAAATAACAATGCTTTATACCTACGATAGTAATTAAATTTAATACTAATACCTATCGCAAGAATAAAGTAGTGCTGTGGAAGGGATTACACAGCCATAATTTTAGTATGTTGTTTCTAAGGTCCAGGTATTAAATTTGTACCTGTTTCTGTTAAAGATTTTTTCCATGTACACTCATCTCGCGTTACTGTGCCGCTCGTTCTTGTGCCGTCTTCACAGTTGATCACGCTTGACTGCTTCTGTCTCCCCCCTGAGCGTCCCTTGACGAGCTACACTGAGGCTCATCGCTCGGACAGTCAGGGACGCATCAGAAGTTGTTTACATCTCGACTTTCTAGGCATATACTTTTGTACGTGTAAAAGTGTATTCAATTTTTCAGAGACTATATTTGTGGTCCTGAGTGTTGTCATAAGAGTGCTCGATCGTCGCTTTAAATACGGTTCAAACTGGATTTTAATAGCGCCCGTTACTGTGCCGACCAGACCCTAGGCCGGCACCGTAACGAGAGATGAGTGTATATATGGCATTATTTCTCAAGTGTACCCAGTACAAAAAATAAATTTCACCAATCGGACTCAAATTTACAAAAAGTTTAGTCCTATTAGATGGCACTTCAAAAAAAAAGATTTATCAGTTTAGCCAAAAACTCGCCGAGGTAGAGGGGGGAAAATTGTTGTACTTTGCGCAAAGAGCCTCTATTTTGGATATAAATATCTTTTTATGTATGGCATATAAAATTTTTTTACTCAAACGTTTTTGATAGATTTTTCCCAATCTTTGGAATGAAATAAAAAAATGTTTGAAAAATTCAAAATTTAGCCATCATTTTTGAAAATCAAAAATAATTTTTGCTTTTTTGATGTTGGACCTTTTTTTCTTTTTTTTAAACTAAAAATAAAGCTTGAGATGCTTACTTTTAGATCCTTGAATATATAGTTCAAAAATACCATCGTTATGTGGTCAAGAGATATACAAAATTCAAAATCACCCGGAAACTAACTTTGCATGGCGTATTGTCTCTCAGAAATTGAGGGAGTTAGTTTCTCGTCGATGCTCTGCGATACAACGGTATGCAGGTTCTGTGGCTCGAAATTGAAGTCCCGAAATTACTTGGACGGGAATTTGTACCGACAAGCAAAGGCTCAGGGTCCGCTCATGCTGCGATGCTAGCTAGTACGCAACTAACCTATTTTCACAGAATCTCCAATATATCTAAGCATTCGCAGCGTTTCTGAATCATTATGCGATGTTTAAATGGTAGTACCTATTGGCACTATAATTAATTAAATTAAAATGAAATTAAATTATTATAATTAAAATTATAAATAAATTAAATTAATAAACTATAATGAAAAATAAATTAAGCATTTATCAAGTTTAATTTTTTTTGAAGCTTGTCATAGCTGCATTTTCTATTACTCCTCTGTTATCACAAAAGAAACTTGAGAGACTTCAAAAGAAAAGAGATTTTATTATAGAGTCCATTTTTTCGGCAAATATTTTTGAAAAAATATTACTTTAAAATATCAACCCTTAAGTTCTCAATTAACCCATTCGGCACGCATGAAGTCATATGACCTCATGGCGAACTTCCCGGAGGACCGATGCGATGGTACCGGACCAATATAGTTATATGACTATATTGGAGTCATATGACTCCATCGGTCCGCCGAGAAGTTCGCCATGACTACATGCGTGCCGAATGGGTTAAGAATTTTTTTTCCTTGATAAGATAGTCTAAATTGGCTTCGAAACATGTCGGAACCCTGTTACAATAATTTCATATCAGTTTCTAAGAAACCAAAAATTAGATTTTAGGAAATTGTCATTTTGTGCGGAGCTTTTTGTGTAAAATTTGTTCTTTACACAATTTTGCTTGTAAAAAGTAGATTTTTTCATCTGTGTACAAATAATTAAAACAGTAAAAGGGGTCAATAATTGTTTGGATTACCTTCCAAAATTCATTACTAATAACTGTGGACTTTTTTTCGATTTTCTACTATAAACCAAGATAAAAGGATTGATTTTTAAATTGAGTATAAAGAAATAATAAACATCCTTAAAAATTTCATTGTTAAAATCGTTAAAAATTATTGTGATTAAGATTACCGATATATTAGTATTAGATTAACAGTATAGGTCCTTCTTTATTTTGACAGTGATGAAGTGATGTGAAACATACGTTATGTCAAACCACAGAATTAAAAGAGTACCACCTACGTAACACGAGTATTTGCCTTTCCACTTCACAGCTAATAAAAAGTTAAATTCACACTAATTAGAATCCTAATAATAATTCATTATCACATATCATTCAACAACCGACTCTTTTTGTCTACTTACAGAATTTGCATATCATTCATAAATAATTATGTTTCAATGAATTATGTGATTATATGACTTGGTAAATTTAATAATAAAATTAATTTAGCTCACAAATTTAAATCAGCTAATGGTTTATTTCAAATATTAAACACAGTAAATTTCGCTGCTTCTAAGCTCGTTTCGTCAATTTATCTTCCTCGTCGTGAACTGAAAGTTATACAATAGAATTGAGACTTCTGGATATAGAGGACATAGAGCTGAAAGCACTTGCATGATTGGCAGATAAGGAAGCTTAATTCAAATTCCGTTTCGACAAAAATATAGTCCATCATGGAAAGTTATGTTAAACTATTCAGTTTCGGTCGCAAATAAAAATGAATTTTATCTTTAGCGCAGTCTCCATTAGGAGAACATTGAATAGTATTCTGTTTTCTTTTATTGCAAATTTGATTCCATTATTTTTAGTCAATCGATCAGTGAACTCTGACTCTGTCTTTTTCTTACCAAGAATAAGAAACAAAAGCTGATAATAATAAACTCACAGAAAAAAACAAAGGTTTACCCTCATTCCTCTAAAAAAATATCTGCAACAAATTTTACCCTTTGTTTTGCTTTTTTGAATTATAAATTGATATTCAATTCTTTTGTGATTATAAATTTCAATATGAATATTGGCATGTACACATATAATTTGAACTTTACTGCTTCATAATGTGAATTCTGCCGTTCATGGCAATCTGTGAAAATTGGAGATAAATGAACCAGAAAAATCGCGTGGGTGCTCACGCACAAGCATATTCAAATATCGTAGATATGTGCATATAACCTTGTTCTGGCAGCGAAGTAGACGATTCTGTCATCAGTCACCGACAAGGTAGTCTATATGTATTACGTAAACTCGTGTAGGTGTCGGAAAACTGAGTCTTGCCAATACGATCGAGTCATTGTGTGAAGATAATTGAGCGCCCGGAATAACCTGTCCCTGCACTCTACTAATACATGTAAAACACGAAACCTGCTGGTCCCCATCTCGTTTCAGGAAATTATCAAGGAACGAAATGCTAACAATATGAATAACTAATGACAACATTGACTGATGCTCACCAGAGCAAAGATTGCCCTCGATCTTCTCCCTTCTCCCTCTTGTTCAAACCTAATTTCATCTCATGATATGGAACATGCTACTGCAGATATCGATAATAATTTTTTATAATGATTCTTTGCCTAACTTTACAGTTAATGTAAAGACGAACATTGGTTCAAACCAATACCAGCCAGTCTTTTTATTCTGTGCACTTTCACTCATTTAATTCATTCGTATCAAATTTAATAAACTAAAAAACGACATACAGAATGTAAAACGCTGTTTACATTAAGTTTTTTTTTAGTAAATCGATAAAACTTTTTAAATGAAAGGAAATATACTCAGGAATATATATATATATATATATGCGCCATTTGATTCTAGTCAATTTATTTCCCTCGAAAGCTCATTATTAAGTTTCTGATGCCTTTTAGAGTCACTGAGTCATTTAGAGACGAGTCAAGACCCTGGCTTATGTACAGAGCACTCTGCTTGAAAATTTATTACTTGGAAACTTTTTTACACCAATAGTCCAATACTTTACTTCTTATAGGTTGTTACCGCAAGTTATGAACACTCTGTATGCTACACCATCTAAACCCTTTATGCCTTCGCTTGCTGTATATCGCACTCATATTAAACCTGACACGTGAAACGGTTCATCGAACTGTAACTGACGGATATTACTGATTTAGGGACTGTAGAGTGGCTTGTCCCACATGCTTCAATTAAGAGCCGGTGCGAACCTCATACTGCCAAGGAAACTAATCATTTTCGCCCTTCAGTGGATGGCAATTACGATTGCAATTTTTCGTTTCATCACAAAAGGAAATTGTCCATTTTGTAAATTGAAGCGCATAACATAGTTATACAGATAAGCCTTCAATTTGCATTCTTATTGAAAACTGTTCAAAATTCGTAGTATAGAAAAGATTTTAAATATATATTTTATGCTGAATATGTATGAGTATAGAAAATGCATGAAGATTATAATTATAATGACAAGAGGTCGGGCACGAAATTTATGATCACCGTATTTTATTTAGGTTGACAGCAAACGTCAAAGTTAAACAATATTGTGGGAGAAAAGATTAATGGATATTGAGACAAAAGTGGGTTTTTTAAAGTGGCTATTATAATGTTATTGTTTAAAAATTATTACAAAATTTTTATGTCATGATAAAAAATGTAGGTAACATATTCCATATTCTTAAGTCAGTCTTCAATTTATTATGTAATTTATTTTCTATTAGTTTCACACAATGGTAATGATGTACATCTTCGGTTAAATTTAAAGAATTTTTAATTTTCTATCCGTGTTTTTTAAAACTCAAAATATTCCCTATTGAACATTAATGACATTTTTGAAAAAAAGTCCAATCATAATCATACTAGTAGTATAGGCTGTTAGGAAAAATTAATTTTTTATCACAGTTTCCTGTGAAAAAAACTCATAAAATTTTAAATAGAGAGATGTGCAATCCTTGCTTTTGATTAGAACTAACCCTGCCTATTGACATTTAAAAAAATGGACGATTACTTTTCTACAGACATACACGTGTCTAATAATTTTTATGGTATAAAATCCATCATATCTAAGTCATCTTTACAGATCTGAAAATGACATTAAAGACGAGTTTCATCCCGAACACAATTTACGAGCTAATGCGAGAACGACACGCATGGCATGAAAATCCGATTGTGGATTTCCTTGAACCAAATCCTTATTCGTTTTCAACGTTCGGAGCTAACGTTTGCATTATCGCAACGATTCTCGTGGTGTTTCTTATCTCACGGTCTCATGAGAGTGAGTAAATTTCCTTGCTGATGCACTGGGAAACCCGTTGGTTTAAATGCAACAAAATTCCCGAGTCATAAAAGACTGGATTCAAGTTTTATTCCCCTGAAAGCTCGCCACCATAAAATTTTGTCATCAATAAAACTGTAATGAGTTGTCAGTGAAAAATTGACTAATTCACAGCAGAATAAATTACCTACTTTCGCAGTAGACATTCCTTTCAATCAGAAATGTTTTTTTGACCGTTCTAATATGATCTTTGGTCGTTCCAACTTCAGGTTGAAAGATGATCCTAGAAACAAATTGCAAATTAGGATTTTCAATTTTGTTTTTTTCATGTTTTCATTCACAAATCATAATTCTTTTATTCGGAATCACGGAATAAATTGAAGTCGGATGGTTTTGTCGCTTGAACTGTTTCCACACCGAATTCATTTCTAAAAGAATTCCTAGTTTTTACAGTTTTTTCAATGATGATAAACATTATCTGAGAAAACAATGAAAAAACTCACTGAAAAAATGAGTATTTTTTTCAAAAACGAAGTACTTAAGATTTTTTGATGAACACACTAACATTTTTCAAATTTCATGTCGTATTTACAAAATATATTGTTTCCATCTCCTGTAATTTGAACTTTTTGATTAATTTACTGCAACTTAGGTAGAATTTCAACGTTTTCATTCTGGGTTTATCGATGCTGGTTTGTTCGTTCGCCTCAAGGTACGCTGAGAAGTAATTGCATTGAACAAAGACGCGTTGGTTAAGTTCAAGAGATGCTTCAAACCCTTCTGGTGCTATAGAGTGAGAAAGTCAAAGGATATTGATTTCATTCCCCTCCTTTCAATCCAACTCTTCCCAATGATCCTACACACGGAGAATTTCCATGAAATTATACTATATTACTGTTTCGTGTAATTTAATATTCAGACTGTTAAAAATTTAATAAAAAGTGTAAGGATCAACAAAACGAGAAGCATACCGATATTTTCGTAAATTATATTACGCCGTCTCGTTCTCTAGATCGAAAAGTAGTACCATCGTATCTGCATGGTTTGCGCCACAATTTTCAAAGAACAAGGAAAAACTTTTCCCTAGCTCTCTCTACAATTTCCCAGGTCAGATTACCCATTAGTCTCCTATGAACGTCTAGCGGATTGGGTATTAAATACCTTGAAAAATCAGAAAGACTGACTGTTTAAATTAAGATTAAGATTCGTTAATATTGTTCTATAATTCGCCTTCTAAAAAGTCATTCATGTTTTACAGAGTTCAATTTTCAATGTTTTGATTTTCTTTTGCTCTTTATAAGTCCTAAATAAAGGTGTTAGTAAAGATGTAACTCTCTAAGGTATTCTTTGAACATCCACTTTGTGATCTAGAGAACGAGGCGGCGTAGTATAATTAATTGATTAAACGAACTTACCTGTGTGAAGTTCAGTCATAATTATATAAGCCGTCTCGTCCGAATAGATCAATCCCTCCCTACCCTACGGCATATCTTGGATGACAAGCCGTTCTTCCCCAAAATTAGTTAGTCATGATATTGTTGTTATTTCTTCAAACTTAATGACTAGCTTGACCTGGGAAGTTGTAGAGGGAGCTAGGGAAAAGTTTTTCCTTGGTCTTTGAAAATTGTGTCGCGAACCATGCAGATACAATGGTACTACTTTGTGATCTATTCGGATGAGTCGGCCTGTGTATTATGATTGAACTTCACACAGGTAAGTTCGTTTAATCAATTAATCAATTTGTATTTAAATAAGGAAAATATTTTTTAATTTATAGATAAATAAATAGGTTAGATTTTAAGGTCAATGGTACGTTGAAAACTAGTGATGTTATATTTGTAAGATAGATAAGAATGTTTAACCTTATATTCAAATACAACGATCAAATGCCTGAAAGTGGTAACTGGTAATATTAAAGTGGTAAGATTCTCTTTATTTCCTAGATTTTTGCCCTTTCTGAACGTTTCTTTTATACAAACAGAGAAAAGAGCACTTGAAGCAGATTGTACTGATCTTCTTATTCAAACTGCCTGGAGAGTTTGATCTCTAGAAAATTGGAAGTACCTTCACATCGTGCTGAATAAACAATGTAGATATGAAAGTAGATGAACTCAGCGGATTTTTATACCAGGTTCGCATTAAAAAAGTCTGAAAGAGAGATCAAGTAGACATTCGAAATTGATTTTATTTGAGTTAGATTTTGTTCTGAAACTTAGTTTCAGTAGAAATTGAATTTTTGATATTTTGATTTCAAATGCAAATATGCAATCGACATGCAATCTTTCTTTATATACGTTTTACTTTAATTAAATTTTTCTCAAAATGTGTTATCTTTACACTAAAAAGGTACCTGATTTATTCAGTATAAACAATAATTCTAAGCTTTACTTCTGAAATAAAGCGAGTGCACTATTTTTAAACCCTTGACTTTCTGGAAACCGCAGTTTAATTTACCACGCTTGGTAATTTTGTACCGAAATATCACAATTAATTACCAACGCGTGTCGAATGTTTCTTATGCGTTTGGAGTCTCGTTCAAAAGTGAATATCGCGTTTGGAATTTATGGAAAATTAGACCCGTTGGGAGAATGCTGGAAACACGTCTGCTCCGCAGTGAAATGTATATATTGGCGCACGTGCGCCAAGTCGCGGTGTGTGAATTAATTCGCAATGCCTGCGAGGAGATGAAAAAGCACCGGTTCAAAAAAATGAGACCTAAAGCATTAAACTAACTTTCAACTGGCTGAATGCAAAGCGTTTATGAAACCTAATTTATGGCTCATATTTCGTTGCTTGCACCCGAGCTTTGAATTGCGTTACGTTACAATAAAAACGTACAGATGGTACAATTAGAATTCGGATGCTGACGTTTATTGTGTCGCATATAATCCAATGAATAAAGGTAACAAATTATGTGCGACACGGTTCGATTTTTTTTTCTGCCACTGACCTGATTTAGTATATAGAATGGCGTGCGATCGACTGATACGGGTTTATTGCGTATCTGCAGAGATACATATAGAAAAGATGGCTGCAGGCCAAATAACTTCTGTCACTGTACCTCTTCAATCTATTTCACTTCATCTTGATTGGCCTTATACAGGAGCATAAATTCAGTAATGTACAATCTATAAATTTACATATACTTCATACGTTTTTTTTTCTTCGATCAGGTCATGATTGCTTTTATCACTTTTTTAAACAAGCTCTGCTCTATTATCAACTTTCGTATTTCAAAAAAGAAATCTGGTTTCATCATAGCACAACTCAATAATAACTTGTGTTTTAATGATTTTTTAATAGTGTTTTCAATAGTTAATAATAGTATTTTTAATAGATTTAAGTGAAATGATAACAATAAAAGACCAAATAAATTTTTCCGAAATATGAGAAGTCGGTCAATAGTAATAAAACCTCTTTGCAAAATGAATTCTTTTCTAGACAACTTTCTCAAATACTGCATGCCAGATATTCATCATTTTCAAACGTAAACTGAAGAACTTCAATCAAATATGAGGTAATAAATATTCGAAATGGCTAAGGGAATATTGAAAATTCAAAATATTGAAATGCGATATTAATAATTGCGATGCATCTGTCGATTAAAACTTTTCGGTTATTTGCACTGAATGAAACTGTAAAATATTTCCTGAAACATTTTAAGACAGATAATTAATATTTTTCAGAGTTGATTTTATTGATTAACAAAAATTCACGTTTTAGAATTATTTCAGGTTTTAATTATTACCAATGTGCAAGGAATATGAGGAAAAATTTTTAGCGATGATTTTTATTTGAATCCAATTTTACGATTGACTTATTCTCACTGAACTGTAATGCATGTGGAGTGGTGACTGCATTGTTGACACACAACATGCGTTAACGATCGAAAAAATTCTGATGTGATGTCTGTTTTGCCTACACAATTCACTGAAAATTTACCATTCAGAGATTAGCTGATCATTTGATAAACTGCCCTCTATTATCTTTTGAATAACGACGATAATTAATTAATTGTTAATAAATTTAATGAAGTTGGTTAACATGGAAATTTTATTTCATTTTGCTGAATTTGAGAAAATATATTTTCATTGTTGTCTAGTATGAAAATAAATTGTCTGTGAAGAATTTTCATTTCAACATACAAATTGTTACAAATTCTATTTTTCGATTCCATATTCCTTACACAAATTCAAAAATATTGCTATTAAGAAAAAAAAATGAGAAAAAACGAAAATTGAAAGAAAATAAATTGCTGGAACTTTGAAAGTGTTGCAACAAAACGAGTATTCTGGAATTCCGTTACTTGGTTCGTATATACGGCAAGGAGAAAATTTGTGAGCTATTTATAAAGGCCATTCGCAAAAAGGAAATTCGCAAAGTCAATTCCCTTGAGGTAAAATCGAACACGAAGTCGAATGACGATCGAGTTTTTACGCTTTTACTATATTTTCACAGTTGTCGTTAACTCTGAGTTTTCCCTTGCCCTCGGGATATCTTTTCCAACCCTCGACCTTCGCCTTGGTCGATAGGAAACATTCGGAGGAATCTGTATTTTTTCTCACGATAGAATTTCGTCGCTAGAACTGCGTCTTTTATATTTTATAATAATGCAACTGAGTTTGAAAGAAGACGAAAGAAGAAGTCGAAGTAAACCCAGACGCTTTAAAGGGAAAGTAACTCGAACGAATTCACGACAAGTCCACGATAAAAAGAAAAAATAAATGTTGGAATATATAGATGTAAATATACATAGAGACACCTGAGAAATTTTTATGATCTTATCGAAAAACTACTTTTAAAATCCATTACAAGAATTGCAATGTGTATAGAATTTCCTTCAAACTGTTGAGTCAACTTTAAAAGAAATTTTTTTTTACTAGCAACAATGACATAACTATTTTCAGGTATAGTCATTATTTATTGATATTTGAAATTTCAAATGATTTTGAAAAGTCATCCATAAAAATGATTGCCTTCGAGAGATCAATATCATGTTACTCCAAAATGGAAACTCTTTCTTTAAAATGAATTGTTTAAAAATGTCTTAAATTTAGGTGTCTATAATTTTTAAAATTATTTTATTGTTAAACTTAACAATAATAAAATAGAGAACCTTTGCAAGCACATTAATAAATATAAAATATAAAGAAAGTTTCGTCTTGATAATTTTTCATCCGAATGTTTACTTTCTTATTTCAATAAAAATCGAGATAAAAAATGCCTGAATCTTAGTGAAATTTCATTGTAACTATAATTGGAAAATTCTACTGTTGAAGGCAAATAAAGTTTCTAATAAAATTTTTCAAACGAATATTGCTTTATACCCGAGATAAGTTAAGAACTTTTGTAATCTGGAGTACACTTTTTCTTAAAATCTCTTAAAATCTATTGTCTATAATCTCTTGAGATTCTAAAATCTGTTTTGCACATAAATTCTGAGTTTTAATTTCGTGGTGACTTTCAACTACATATATACTCATCAGAAAATTGAAATTATTTTTGTCATTGTAAAATTTCATGGAATTGAAGATTATATCTGATATTTTAGGTTAGATGTTGTGGAAATTGGTTTGTTTTATTGGCAGTAGCGAAACAATTTTAGACTTTAACCACTGCATTTGACGGTATATTATTTATAAAATACATTTTTCAAAGCAATTAGTCACTGACTTATGTGAATACTTCATCATCAGTCAACTGTTACGTCACTCAGAAAAATATTTGCTTTAATCATCACTCAGAGAACTGTACACTTACTCTAAATTTAATTACTTTTAAATACTTTTAATTTAAATTAAGAAACATTTATTCGCTATGAAGCTACACGAACAATTCGTTTAAATCAATTAGACATTACTTTGAGTCAATGATAATTTATCGAATTTATCTCGGAATTTATATAAATTTTGATTGGATGACACAAACATTTCAGGATCAATAAATTGTTTTAAATTTAAACAAGATTTATTTTCCATTATAAATTGTCTATCACGTAGGCACGTAAATGGATGACAAATATTTCATCCATTTAAAAAAAATATTTCTTGAATTTCATAGCAAACATTTCATAGCAATCCCTGATTCGAATAAATCTTTTTTCAATGGATGTTTCACATTCAGAGTAACATAAAGTGAAATTCTCTCGATTATCAAAGCGTGTCAATGAATACATTTTTTTCGCAGATTACTGCTTTAGACTGATTTTTACAACAGTGATATTCAGAACAAAATGATCGGATATGTAGAATGTATATGTACATCAGTAGCAGCTTCACTCGGTGGTTGTCAGGCGTGGGGTTGTCTCGCAAACAAAACCTACTTATACATCAAGAGAACGAGAGCTCGAATTCACGGCTTTTCATCGGGTAGCAAAGCGAGCAAACGGATTCCGATTTCGAGAATCATTGAAACATTTGCCTACCTTGCGAGGTTCTGGTGCATAAATCCCAGGCAGCGGCGCCAGGAGATGTAACGCCGGATTAGGGATGCCGGAAGCCGGATGCCCAGGTGGTATCGGTAGCGGTACCAACTTTAGACCCCAGGGTAGGTACCAAGGTGCCGTATGATGCATCTTAACGTTTAAATCCGGCACTTAAATAACAACAATAAGAATAATAAAATAAAAAATTAACTTTAGAATAAAACTTCCTACAGAAATGAGACTCTCATCAATCGAATATTCTTTCCTTTCTCTTCAAGAAGGGATCCATAAAACTTCCATAAAACATCCAGAAAAAATTTATTCCTCAGGTGGTATTCAATTTACACAAGTCGGTGAAAGAAAGAACCGACACTCGCTTTTTATCGATGTTCTGGATAAGAGAGTAAGTGGAATTCCTCAGACATTTCTTAAGATGATGACACTGAAAAATTGCAGGGGTTGAAGAATTGAAGCTGAGGCGTCGCAACGTCCGATTGAACTGTTTTACCTAATTGAACATCACGAGATTTAAACTAAATTTTATCAAAGAGATAAATGTATATCACGGATTCGCGATTATTTTTTGTTTATAATAACTGTCCGACGTGGCCGCAACGAGCGCGCCGCGACGACTGAGCGTTGATCGAGCGAGCACATGGCGGAGAGTACTCTCTCTATCTCTCTCTCTCTCTCTCTCTCTCTCTCTCTCTCTCTCTCTTTTCTCTCCCTCCTCGTTTCTCTAGCGATCTTTTGCCATCTTCTTCTAACTCCAGTTCTGTAGCGAGGGCCCTCTTGCTCTATCCATTGCAACCCTAGCTCGCGCACGTGTTTCTTCTCCCTCTTTTCCCCCTTTTTTACAATTTTATTCTCTCTTTTCACCTTCTCCTCTTTTGCTTGCTTCCCTTCCTATTTTCTCAACCCTCTCTGTCCTTCATCTTTCTCTGAACGTTTCCTTCGCCCTTGTATTCAACGGCGAATATCCAGATCGCGTGTAGACTGCTGCGATTGTATTTTTGATTGAACGTTGCACACGTCAGGAGAACAGATTTTTCTACATAACGTATAAAAGCCACTATCTAATATTTATGCGCATTCGTTTTCCCGTGAAATAAGAATAAAATGTGTGCCCTTATTGCTTGCCGGAAAGCTCTTTTGGTATGTTAGATTTTTGATTCGTATTTTTTTAATGCATTGTATGCAAACAGTTATATCAACTGATTGTCGAGATCGCGAAGCTAAAATCCAGGGTATTCTTTTGTCAAGGGAAAACTAGAGCATCTTAAAAATGAAAAAAATATCTATGTTACGTAAATGCTGCAATTTTTAGACCACAGAGAAACCTGGGAATTTTTCGGCAGTTTGGTGTGTGGATTTAGATGTGGAAGTTGCAGATTAACTCGAATAAAAAGTAGAGGATTAGAAAATCTTGGATATTATAAAATGGATCATTTTGATAAAATCAGGGAATTTTTGTATTCACAAGGTATTGCGTGCGCTACATGTTCCTAAAGAACGAATGATATAAATTAGACCGTAAAAGAGGTTTCTTTGAGATATCAGTTTTCATAGCATCATAAAGGACACTCATTAAAAGAGATTGATAAAACTTTCATGTGTACAATGTTCTGAACCCGATTTTTGTATTATACGATAGGAGGCCATCAAAATAATTAATCACGTTTATTCAAATTTCAACCTATTTTTATAGAAAAGAAATTAAAGTTGATTTAAATTTTGTTTCAATTTCTTTCACAGATGAGAAGCAAATTTGCCTCGTAATAAATTTAACAGGTTGTAGAAATTCATAATAATTGCTTTAGTTATCTGAAATATTTCCGCATGCAATATTATCACTGTAATTACACAATAATTTATTGCATGCACTAATTACAAATAACACCGGCAAAGAGCAAAATTTTCAAACATAGATATATGCGGGTTGCGGTTAAACTGAGTACGATTATTCTAATGTCGGATGCACTTCGCAAGAGTGACAGGGGTATGTAACGGGCCAGTAGCCAATTACAAGCTTAGATTTCGAAAATGAGATGTGGAGTTCAGTTGTCGGCTAAAAGCGAATTCGGTTGATTACATTTTCCTAAAACTTCTCATTATGTCAACGTCAAATCTTCGTTTCCAAAATTACCTTTAACTAAACAGAAGAAACTATGAAGTATTTATCTTCTACTTTCATTACAATGAAAATTTCCTTTAATTCTAGAACAAAAATAGATAGAATCCATAAAATTATACTTGATACCATACAGACATTATTTTTAAAGAAAGTAGAAAACTACACAGAGAAAAAAGAATCTGTAAAATTAACAGAATACTCTGTTGAAATAGGGACAACAGATTCTTTGTGTTATATTTACAGACATTTATGTAGATTTTATAGATATTTCTGTTATATATCTGTAGAATCTACAGAAATTTCTGTAAATATAACAGAAAAAATGTATTGTCCCTACTTCAACAGATTTAAAAATTAAGATTAAAATTAATTTAGTTCTACAGATTCTTTTTTCTCCGTGTAGTTTCTTTCTACATAATTGCATTTGAAATATTCTTTTACCTTAAAAAAAATACTTGATTGGATGAACTATATTGTTAGCAAAATATTAAACTAGATGTCAAGCCCGTAAAATCTAAACCTAGAAATCAAAAACATATCTGTCAGCATAATACATGTCATAACTTGATGATTTTAGATGGGATATAAGCGCGTCCTCTGAGCAGCAAATTCAAGATAAAGTACTAAACTGTGGAGGGTCATTGAAACGATCAGTATAAATTTTAGATGATGGACATTAACGGTAGCTGTAAATGCGTTTATTATCAGTAGCAAAAAGGTAAAGAGTCGATCCTGAACAAGCTTACCTTAAGGCTGAAGCTTTGTGCAGTAACGACAAGGTATATGTCAAAAATCGATTCAGAGAGGAAGATGCAATTTATAACTCATCAAAAAAAAAAAAAAAATACATTAATCGTCGACGTAATAAAACGTATTCCAGTAAAGTATATTATTCTTTTGGAATGAGTATAATAAAAACTACCTATTTAAGTATAATTAACTGAAAATGAGGATAATCTTCGAATAACACTTATAGATAATGTTGTATAATAGATAATGATGTATTACAGATAATGCTGTATTATAGATAATGCTGCATTATACATAATGCTGTACCTCTAATACACCATTCTTTTTGAATTTATAATTCTTTATTGAATGGGAAATAAAATATTTAGTTACTATTTTACTACAACCGACTTGAAATTTATCACAATCCGGTTTTTTTTACTAATGAAGTAATTTTTGCTGAAGGCTTGTTAGATTGAGTATTAAATCATGTAGGTGCAATTAAATTCTAGAACACTTGGAGATAATCAGTTACAATCTTTTCTCAACCCAGAATTTCAAGTAATTTAAATTTTCACAGACGGTTTAATGCTGACGTTCTGCAAATACCACGGTTTGTTACTTCAGGTCAAATGCACAAAGTGTACGTCGGCTTAAATCGCTCCGAGAGTTGGATCATACAAAATCCCTTCCTCCGAAAAGATACACACTAATAGGAGTTACTCATTTCAGAATAAAGCCCGCATAAGTTTACTTCATATATCCAGTGAGAATTGCAGGTGGCTTATCAGTACATTTTTAATTTATTTCATAATTTTCATATCTCAAAATAACATTTGTAAATTCCAGAGGCAAAAGAAAACCAGTAAGACTTATCTTTTACTAAACTGAAACAATGATAACATTGAAAAAATTTTTAATCTTTTTAATAAATGTATTTTACCTTGTAGAGACACTTAATCTAGTATTTTTCATATTGATAATTTCTGGAGAAGATATATTCTTTCATTAAAAATAAAAATTAATTTAAACAGTGTTTAAAAAAAATTGGCAATATTTTACAAGCCCTGATAAAAAAGGTATTTTTTTGGGGTATTTTTTGTGAAAATTTATGCGCCTATCGCAAAACAAGTCATCTTATTTTCTGCGAGGTTGCAGTATGCACCAGCTGACCAGCCAGGATGCAAGTATGATGAAGACTATCTATCAATGGTATAAAATATAGCATATAAGGCTACTATGGAAAATGCGGAGCTCTAATCGACTTTTATCCGCAACGCCTAGCATGCATAATCCGACGCCGTAATGCTTCATAATACTCAACAATCAGAAAGAGACAGGAGACGCCAAGAGCGAATGAGTGCTAAGGAGAGAGCAATCCTGTAATTGTGCGCTTCGTACTATAAAATTACAACTTTCCCTGCCCATGGTTGGAAATATTGAAATGCGAATCGGGTGACATCGTGCGCAATTATCCATGCCGGGGGCAGATACTCATCAAGCCTTTACTTTAATTATCCTCGATGTTAAATTCTTGGAAGGAAGTGTTTGCTTAAGCGTTTGATAATAAAACATTACGTTATGCGCAATTACTTCCATTTCACGATCTCATAATAATAGTCGATGCTTGAAAACACATTTATTTTCATCTTCAGCTGTCAATGATTTCCAATTATAGTGACTCAGCCGTAAAATTGCTTTGTAAATAATAGTTATTTGCCATAAAATCTAAAATGTATTGAGTGGTTAAGTATTGCGTGGTTTTTATTAAAATAAAATTTTTATCTTTTTCCATTTCTATTTTATATCTCCGCTTACCTCGCATTAATATAAATTTATACTGATCTCATTTCTATTTAACTGCGCTTATATTATTTTCTTGTAGCGTATACCATTTTTACTCAATATATGATTTTTTAATCCTTCATGATCCATCATCATTAAAAACATCTGTATTCATACATTTCGTTTGAATTAAAATTTTTTTTAATCAATTTTTTTACATCACACTAGAGAATTCCTAATATAATTATACAGAGTACAATCAGAGATAAAAATTTTGTTCACTTAACAAAATTTTTGTACCACTCACATTCAATTACGGGGCAGAAGAACGTGGACATGATCTCTGGAAACAGAAACATTATTTTAAAGAAAAAAAAATATAGTATCGAAGTACTCTCAAAGGACTAAGATGCGTTTACTTAGATGAATTAGCTCAATCATTTTTGAATAAGATCTGAGAGCCTCAAATCATTTTTGAATAAGATCTGAGAGTAGGTATTTAAAACATTTTTGACGAATCTTTTAAAGCACGTAACTTTCATTAGGCAGTCGCTGGAATTTACTGAATAATAGGTTAAAAATTCTGAAATAATTTTTGTCTGATTTTACACAATTTAGGCTTGAAAATTACCATCATAAGTTTAAAAAATATTAATTAGCCGCAAACTTATTAACTGTAATAAAGGAGAGTGTAATTTTATACTTTAAGGGGTTTTATCCTTTATATCTCCCTAAAAATTGATCGAATTATGTTCAAATATACCTCATTGGACAAGGAATTTTCAAAAGATTGAGACTGTTATACTAAAGATTAATTGAAAAAAATATGGAGAATGCTATGTGAAGTAAAGGTTCAGAAGATAAAAGAGAGCAGACAAAATTGTAAAATTTCATCGCTCTCTTTTACCGTTAATAATTCTAGCAATCGTCACAGGGCATTGAAAATTGCATATTTTACATACCGAAAAATTTATCCAAAATATGCCAAATTCGGTCAAGCTGTATTCATGATTGTGACTAATCAATCGACTAGGTAAACGTGTTTTAGTCCTTTGAGAGTATTTCGATACTATATTTTTGTTTCTTTGAAATAATGCTTCTACTTACAGAGATCGTGTCCACGTTCTTCTGCCTTACTGTATAATTAACTTTGGAACTACTTAACAATTTTTCATGTTTCTGGGCTACTTTTGAAAGTAAAATCCAAATATGTTGTGTGCAACAAAAAAAAAATTTTATATTTTGCTCAAAAGAGGTATTTAAAAATTGGAGTTACAATAACTACTCTTAAAACATAAAAAAGGTTAATTGTTTTCCAAAATATTGATAACTCAATCCTCTTGTAGAAATGATAAAATTCTATCAACTTTTGGTTCATTTGACGCTAAATTATTGGAAAGACGATTTTTTATTTACACTGATTATCTACAAACGATTTTACTTCCTAAATGTATATAGATTTTGAGGCCCGGCCAGCATTTTTCCTGCTTCCCTGTGATTTGAATATTAAAAGAAAAATGGTTCCCTTCCAACTAACGTTATATTTTGAAGTTTGAAAATCTGGAAATTTTCCTGTTTAAATAAGTTGGAACCCGAAAATTAATTCTAATTTTAATTAATACTGAGTCTTTTCTGTACGAGGCATTAATCTGCAGTACCAAACTTTTTTATATTTTCTAGAAAGAGGCATTGCAGAGTTCACAAAGTTTCTGCATAAAACTGTATACTTTGATCGACATGTTGAGAATTATGCATAAATGTTCGACATAAATCCAGAGTTAAATCTGGAAAGGTTGTCAAAAAATTGGAGCAAGAATCTTCCGTAATCGTCACGTTCCAGTTCCAGTGTGGCCAGTGTCAGCAGACAACCTGGCTCGGATTTACGGAACTCTCGTTCGTTCTGCGGGTGAAAGCGATTTGATGCAACTTCGAAAAGACAGGAAAGACGCTCAATGAGAGCGACTTGCAGCTGTCGTCGATTTTTCACTTGATACATCGCGCGCCGACGCGACGGCACTATGCTCCATCGCAGGTAATTTACTGTTCGCGAACATTATGCAGCAAAAGCGCAACTTGCGATTTGCGATCGCTTTCTGCTAGATAAAGCAATCCGTTCGATAAAGTGTCCAAATGCATTGGAGCCAATTTCTTCACTATAACAGATCGGTGCTGGATGAACACAGAAAAATGTTCGACGCCTTGGCTACGAATTCAATGAGTGCCGCTTATCAATCTCCGAGGCGCCCCTCCATCGAATCAGGACTGGATTTAGAATTGAGTCTTGAACGCCTGGGTCAGTCAGAGCAGAAATAAATTCAAAGAATAATAAATGAAGATTGATGCTTTACCAAAATACCTTATACTACAATTTCTTGATACACTGAAAAAAAAATTTTATTGATAAATAAACGTAAATTTATTTTATAAACGCATTTACTTGACTGATTTTACTTGAAAGAAGTTAACATTTCCTTTACAGGGATTTCAATTTTCTTGTTAAATCACTTTTGTATACGGTACCAAGCATTTATTTTTTTCAACCAATATTCGAAATTTGCCACGTTGCAAAGATTCGAGATGTGATATTTTATATTGAGTGACGTGTTGTAATTGCGTGAAGACATGAGAATGACAACTCGTTAAAGACCATTTGAAGTTGGTCCCCCAAGTAATAGTTAAAATAACCTAATTTAGAGGCGAACTTTAAATGGTCTTTACGGAGTTGTCATTCTCATGTCTTCAAACATGGTATTATATCGGTAATAAATATCGTAGATTACTTCAGCCAAGTAAAATTTTTAAAAAATAACTTTATTTCCACGAACTGAACTTTAATACCTTCATGGTTTACCAATTACCTCCTTTTTTCAAAATTAATCAAAGCAGAGTAATACTTTTATAAAGTATTTAAAAAGCATAAATGTCAATTTGTAAGCAGAAAATAAGTTTCTTTTTTTCTTCGATGTACAAAAAAAAAACCTCACTTACTGTGTTCGAAATTTGCCACATTGCAAAGATTCGAGATGTGATATTTTATGTTGAGGGACGTGTTGTAATTGCGTGAAGCATCTGCCAGTGCAATTTTCACGAATTAAAAGTGTTTTTAGCGTCCCTGGTAAACGCTTCTGACAAAGGCGCCGTACACATTCTTGTAGAGCGAGTACTTGGAAAAATGGTCTATATTCACAGACAATTGAGAAATTTCTTGGCTGCAGTTTTGGTGAGAATGGTTTATCAACGCTTCGCTTAAGCTCCGCCTACGTGAAGACTGCAGAATGGGTGAAAAGATCGTATAGATGGTACAGGTTGCAACAATAATATAATGAATTCCGTCTCGAGGTAAAGCCACTGTTATGTCACGTATTATTATTTATCCCTCCAAATTTCCTCACATTACTTACAATTCTTCCCGTTTTAGAAACAATTTATTTCACCGAAATTCTCTATATTCTGTATGCCTTCCAAATGTATAATCGTCTTCATATCAATTTAGTCGACTTTTGGAGTTTCCTTAAAAAACCAACTGCAAACTTTCTTCGACCGTTGTTATAATAACTTAGTTATTTCAATTCGAAGCATTTGACCGTCTGACCAAATAAATGTTTCGAATTGAAATAACTACGTTATAATCGTCTTTTCGGAATGAGTTTACTATAAGCAGGGCATGTCCCACCAAAAGTAACCTTTTCTACTGTCTGGCCATGATGTCACCTTATCACTCGGTTGTGGAAAATCAAATCGAAAAATATTTGTAATGTTTGACGAATATTTTAAATAAAAACTTAAACAACCATTTTTTAATCCAATCAATAAAAAATAAAATTTGTCATCTTTGACAAATATTTCAAATAAAAACTTAAAGATCCATTTTTTATCTAATCAATAAAAACTAGAAGATAAAATGATGTGGAAAATTCACATATTTGAAATTCTTCCTTTAGAATTTATGTTTGGAGGTGTATTCTTCTAACTTATTATAGCCTCTTCAAGTAAACTAAGTTCATTTTTCATGTGGATTCTGAATATGATCCTTTACGTAGGCAGAATACCTGCGCTGACAATTCAAAGAGCATAAAATAAATGCATGGTGCTGCATTGAAATAAAACTCGTGACCTCTATTGTATAAAAATCAAGTCGGCTAGGCTACATAAACAGCTACCTATGTCAAGCCAGCTGGATATTCACGACTTGCTCCCGAATTTCAAACAGAAAAAAAACTATTGAAAAACAATATTCAAATCTTGTTAGGTTCTAAAAAAGGGTCCATGGATGTAAAATTCTTGGTTTATGCAGAATTTTTTCACGGACTATGTGCGGCGAGTATATCGTGAAAATATATGCATATTTATTCAAATACTTCCATCCACTGAAATTTGTTTCTAAAGAGGGTTCTGTGGTGCTGTTCAATGCTAGGAAAATTGTTGTAATTTGATGTGGAAAACTCTAAGTGAACCATTTATTTTCATCAGTAGAGTGTGTTTTTAATTTTTGAAAAGTAGGTTCTTTAATGTTAGGAAAGGCTTTTCCCTATATTTAATAATTTATTGATATTTATTAGTATATCATAAATGAAAATAATGGATAAAATTATGATAAAAATTAAAAAAAAACGTAATTAGATTGTAAAATTATTTTACACGCCGACTAAAAATATGTGTTTTAGGTGATATTGTCGCTAATTTCCCATCACACATTTCGTTGACCACATCCATAACTTAATTTTCCCAAAAGCGTATAGTAACATAACTGCACTAAATATTCATCACCATTTTGGCAACTTAGTCGTTAAATCTAGTACATAAAAGTTAGTTACATTGATGACGTATCAAAGTTGTAATATAAAATTAGGAAAAATCTATTAATTTTGATGTTTGATCGCACAATTTCTAAATTACACACAATTCCAGATTTCTCTTCTGCGACTTTAATCATTTTTCATGTACCTTATTATATCCGCCGTGTTATCATAACATATTCAATGTTTCAACGAGATTCAGCAGCTGTGTGGTTTATTAGGAGACTAGGTATATTACGAGCCTGACAGTGAAATGTAATAATGAGTGCTTTATAATCCACTCATGAAATCAATCACAGGTGTGAATGTGTTAAGTACTATGTCATGAAAAGTAATTTCAAGAAGTCGCAAATTAACTGGAAATTATTAATTCATCTCTGAATAAATTAATAAGTAAATAAAGAAGAGATAAAATTTACTCTTCAGAGAGGAAAATAATTGCAATTATGAAAGACTATATATCAAACATCATTTTACTGCAACAAAACACGGGAAAAAATCTAGCTGTAGCAAGGAATTTAATATCTGTGCAATTTACACTGAAATTTAATGGCGAAGCTTGTAGACTTTAAGATTCTCTGTAACCTATGTTCGTTCTTGAATTTTTTGTAAATACTGAGTTCTTAAAAAATACAGATATAATTGAAAGAACAAGACAAATTGCTCAAATATAATTTGTTGTAAATTATATGCACAGACGAATGTCATTTGAGTAATCTAATTCAAGTACAATATCGACTAATAATTTAGACAAATATAATTGAAACTCGTTGCCTTCAAGTTATTGCCTAAAATCAGTTCTAGTTTGAAAGACCTGAAACGATAAAGTGGAAAATGCACGTTTATATTCTTTGAACGAACTCGCAGAATTCGTTGGCGTTGTTCAGACGTTAAATTTCGACCAGCTATAAAACACAGGTATCGAAGTTGTTTCGCGGAGAGCACGTGCTTGTGCATGGTGCACGATACGAGGGAGTGAAATACGAGGAGACGAGGTGCTACAGGGCCACGCTTAAACGCTAAAGCTTTAGATACTGCAATGCAGAACAGTGAATTTTGCCTTGTCGACCTCGGCTATACTACTCAAGAGAGTTGAGGTAGGTCGTGTGTACGACAAGTTGAATCTGGATACCAGTCACTGTCATTTATACACATAACATCTTTTTTTATCCTTTTTACTAAATTTCATTCAACGAAATGTTCCGTCAATAAATAATCCGACAATTGTGTTCTGGCTTACTGCTTGCAAGATTCAGATCTCGTGCGGACCATTTTTTTAGACCTCTCATCATTCTGCTAAAAGGAGTTTGCTGTCGTCACATTTTTTGAAGCTCAATGGATTATGCAACTCAAACTTCCGAGCGGGTGATTTAAAGAGACATTCCCTACATTCATCAAAACATATTTATACTTTCTTGAAATTTTATAACATTTATTTTTAGAAGTGCAATGGTTTGTTTTCTTAAAATAATTTTAAACTTCATTCACCTTCCAAATCTTATTACTCATCAACAACACGCGATATTGCCAAAAAACAGATGTCTTCATTTCGAAAAATTGTATCAGTGAAATTCATATTTATATGTTAAATTCATATTACAAATTTTGTAAAATAAGTAATATAGTAACACAGTAATTTCAGATCAACAAAGCGTTGCAGATCAATTTTTTAACAACAAAAATTGAGAAACATGGAAAAAATATTCATTTGTTTTTGGATAAAACTGTTGCAGATCAAATTGATCCATTTTTTGGATCATTTTGATATCTTCCGATTTACTGTGTATAAGATCATCGAAATCTATACTGTTATAAATCACAGAAAACAATTGGTGTGAATTTTGTTGCATCTAATTTTGAATAATTTAAAACAATTGAATTTTTCATTATGATTTCATTTGTTCCTAAGACTTATTTTGATTGCAACTAAATTTAAGTTTGAATTCAGTTTTGAATTGATGATCACCGTTTTCATGTGATGATAGTAATTTTACTAAATTTTTAGTGATTTTTTTACAAATGTATAGTGAAATAACAATACATGTATAATAATTTTACAATAAAAATTCATGATAAACTATCATTCTCTAAGAATATAAGGTACTAAACTGTATAGTAAAATTACTAAAACATGTATGGTAAAATTACTTTACGTTTAGGCAAATTGCTTCCAATACGTTTATAGTAAAATTGCTATAAATTTTTCTAACAGTTCCATAAAACAAAATGTTATAAATGTTCCAAAATGATTTTTGAATAATAAAAGTTGAAGAAAAAAATACCTTTTGAAAGTTAATATTCGACTAACTTGCAGTATACTTAAAAAAGTTAATAGTTTTTCGAGGGGTTAAACCCTAGCAATTTTGATGTACATCTGAATTCAAGAATTCAAAGAATTCAAAAGAATTCAGAATTGAAGGCGAATTTAAAAGAATTGAAGGTAAATGCAAAAGAATTCCAGGTGAATTCAAAAGAATTCAAGATTAATTCAGAAGAATTCAAAGAATGTAAAATAAGAATACGAGGTGAATTAAAAAAATTCCAAATGAATTCAAAGAATACAAGATGAATTCAAAGAATTCAAGGAGAATTCAAAAGAATTCAAGGTGAATTCAACAGAATTCAAAGAATTTAAAATAAGAATACAAGGTGAATTCAAAAAAATAATTCAAAAAATACCAAAATAATTTTTAAAAATACCAAATGAATTCGAAAGAATTCAAATAACGCAAGATTAATTCAAAGAATTTAAGGTGAATTCAAAGAATTCAAGGCGAACTCAAATAATTCAAGGTGATTTCAAAAGAATTTAGGAACAAGTATACACCTGAATTCAGTAGTGGTTAACCCTAGTAGTTTTTTTGTAAAACGTTAGGAACATTATCGAATTTTTGAAAACATTTTAGGAAAACCTGAATCCAATCACAGTATATAAATCGGGATCAAACTGTTCCAAAAAATGGATCAATTTGATCTGCAACACTTTTATCCAAAAATAAATGAATATTTACCTATATATTTTCAATTGTTTTTGATTGTTAAAAAAATTGATCTGCAGCACTTTGGTATTCTAAATTTACTGTGAATATAGGGTGATGGCACCAGTCTCCGGCCACATACCAGTGGTCGGCCCAAACATTTATTTCTCTTAATTGAATTGATCAAATATTTTCAAAGTTAAACCACATGAAGCAGTTTGTGATTTTCTTTCTAACATATTTTTGACAATTTACGAAATACAATACTTTTCTAAATTTAGAGTTTTAAAAAGCGCTGGCCGAACTAAGGTATGTGGCCGGAGGCTGGTGCCGCCACCCTATGCAAAAATCATAATAATGGACGTATGAAAAACCACAAAGGGGGCTGCAAATCACAGTATGTAGTAAAAATTTTTAGTGCAAGGATACCAAAAGTGAACCCGTCTTCTAAAGTAGTCCCACAAGTCTTGTGAAACACACGCGCATGTATGTATGTATGTATGTATGTATGTATGTATGTATGTATGTATGTATGTATGTATGTATGTATGTATACGTACAGTACCGATCATAAATATGAGACCACTTGTTTTTTGTGAGATGCATAAGTTCTTCTAATTTTTCTAATCTGCGAGGTAAAATTTTTTCTTAAAATAATACGAAAGATATTGAAATTCTGCGTTAAATAAGCCCAAGGTGAAGTGATTTTGTCAACTCTGCAAGAAAATATTGCAAAAATAGTGCATTTTTCGATTTGTTCTAACAATTGCAATAACTTACGAAACAAATAACATTTTTTAATGTCCTTAGGCTCATTTTAAAGTTAAGTCTCCAAAGAGTTTCATGAATTATTTTAAATGAATAATTCATTTAAATGAATTATTTGTTATTTATTATTATTAATTAATAATAATTAAATTAAAAAATGAATTTAAATGAATGAAAAGAACTTTCCAATTTTTTCCCCGATTTTGCTAAGGACTGAAATACATTACATTCAATTCAATTCAATTCAATTTATTCTCCATGTATACCCATCTCGGGTTTTTACATATGTATATACAATGCTCCA
>JBAGKK010056042.1:0-12781 GCA_037177015.1 Euceroptres primus
GCGACACGAGCGAGGTTTTGAGGGGTCACGTGACCACGACACGAAGGCGACTGCGACACGAACGAGGTTCTACTGTATCACAATATATTATATTTTTCGTTTTCTATTTTCATTTCTGAAATGGATAATGTACACTAATCTAAAATAATTAACTTACAATTAGCAAGACAACATGTTTACTTACATGATCAACTCCTTTCTACGATATGGATACGAGTACCTTGGCAATACAGGAAGATTGGTCATAACTCCACTCACAGATCGCTGTTATCGCACCTTATTTGGAGCCCTGAGTCTCCATCTGGGTGGAGCTCCAGAAGGACCAGCAGGGACAGGAAAAACTGAAACCACCAAGGATCTAGCAAAGGCAATGGCAAAACAATGTGTCGTCTTCAACTGCTCAGATGGACTAGACTACATTGCTCTTGGAAAATTCTTCAAAGGTCTCGCATCCTGTGGTGCCTGGTCCTGTTTTGACGAATTCAATAGAATAGACCTAGAAGTACTCTCAGTGGTAGCTCAACAAATCCTGACAATTCAGCGAGGCATAAATTCTGGTGCTGAAAAGTTACTTTTCGAAGGAACTGAAATCACCTTGGATCCTACTTGTGCAGTCTTCATCACCATGAATCCTGGTTACGCTGGAAGATCTGAATTACCAGATAATTTAAAAGCACTCTTTAGGTCTGTGGCGATGATGGTCCCTGATTATGCTCTTATTTCTGAAAACATGCTCTACTCTTACGGCTTTTATACTGGAAGATCTTTAGCTGTGAAGATAGTCACCTGTTACAAGCTCTGCTCAGAGCAATTGAGTAGCAATAATCATTACGATTATGGAATGAGAGCTGTGAAATCCGTTTTGACTGCAGCTGGTAATCTGAAGCTAAAGTATCCAAATGAATCAGAAGATATTCTTCTCCTGAGGAGTATCAAGGATGTGAACCTACCAAAATTCCTGAATCAAGATTTGCCCCTCTTTCAAGGAATTGCGTCTGATCTTTTCCCTGGAGTTGTTCTTCCTGAACCTGATTACACTTATATTAACGCTTGCACTAGAGAAGCGTGTGCTAATCCAAAAGCTAATATTCAATGCACACCTCACTTTCTTGAGAAGGTACAGCAAATTTATGAGATGATGATAGTCAGACATGGGTTTATGATAGTTGGTCTACCATTTGCCGGGAAGACTTCAGCATACAAGATGTTGGCTGAGTGTTTGGGTTTACTTGAGGAGAAAGAGCTGATGAATGAACACAAAGTGGAAATCAGTGTTATCAATCCCAAGTCGATCACTATGGGCCAGCTTTATGGGAACTTTGATCCAGCCTCTCATGAATGGAGCGATGGAATCTTGGCTGTTAGTTATAGGGCCTTTGCAGTTTCAACAAATGAAAATAGGAAGTGGCTCGTTTTTGATGGACCAGTTGATGCTGTGTGGATTGAAAATATGAATACTGTTCTAGATGATAATAAGAAGCTTTGCCTCATGTCTGGGGAGATAATTCAACTGGCTCCCACGACTAATTTGATTTTTGAGCCAATGGATTTAGAGGTATTTTACATCTTCTGTAAAATAATATATATAGTTCTAATAACACACACACATTTATGTATGTATGTGGGTCATTATTTCTCAAGTGTACCCAGTCCAAAATGATTTTCTCCGATCGGGCTCTTTACAAAAAGTTTAGTCCTATTAGATATAACTTCAAGAAAAAAAAGATTAATCAGTTTGGTCAAAAACTCGCTTACACTGTTAAAAATTTCTACGGCAGTTTTGAGAGACGTGAGGCTGAAGCTTTATGCAGTTACCGATTCTGAAATTTCAGTTACAGTTTAGTAAATTTCAGTTTCAGTTTGGTAAATTTAAGAAAAATGTAGAAAAATTCAGTTACAAGTATCTGAAACTTAAAATTCCGAAACTGTAACAGAAAATTTTTTATTTTCATGTAACTGATGCTTTATGCAGTTACATGTAACTGAAAATTTAGTCACAATTTGGTAAATTTTAGATAAATTTAGGAAAATTCAGTTACCGTAAATGAAATTTAAGTCAAATTCATGAAAATTGAGTTACAGTATGGTAAATTTCAATTAAAATTTGGTAATTTTTAGATACGTTTTCTGAAAGGTATCTTAAGTTTTATAAAAATTTTTGTTACTTTCGTAACGTAAAAGTTCCAGAAATTTACGAACATTTCTAACAGTGTAGGTAGAGAGGGTGAAATTTTTGTACTTTGTGCAAAGAGCCTCTATTTCGGATATAAATATCTTTTTATGTATGTCATATAAAAAATTTTGACTCAAACGTTTTCGATAGATTTTTCCCCAATCTTTCGTACGAAATAAAAAATTGTTGAAAAATTCAAAATATAGCCATCAGTTTTGAAAATCAAAAATATTTTGGATTTTATTTTTAAGTTCGACCCTTTTCTTTCTTTTTTTTTATTTAAAAATAAAGCTTGTGATGCTTAATTTCAGATCCTTGAAGAGTAAAATGTCGTTTTTTGTTGTTTTTGAAAAATTGAATTTTAAGTAATCTGGTAAATTCAAAATTTTTTTCCTATGCTCGAAAAAACTCGGAAAATTTTTTGCAAGTACAGTTTTTCATAACAAACAATATTGTAAAAACAGAAATTCATAAGAAAATTTGTTCATGATTTAAAAATTTTTTGAAAGTTTTAAAGTACAAATAGCATTCATAATTATTATATTACGTATATTACATGTAAATTGCATATTAAAAATGCACAAGAAACCAGGTTCAAAAAACTTCATTTTTGAAAATTTTCAAAAAATTCTAAGATCAACAAAATTTTTTTTTTGAATTTCCGTTTTTAGAATATTGTTTCTTACCAAAAACTGTATAAGCAAAAAATTTTCCAATTTTTTTTCGTACATAGGAAAAATTGTTTGAATTTATCAGGTTACTGAAAATTAAAATTTTCAAAAACAACAAAAAACGACATTTTTCTATTTCAGGATCAGAAATTAAGCATCCCAAGCTATATTTTTAGTTTAAAAAAAATAAAAAAAGGGAGAAACTTAAAAAAAAGTTAAAAATATTTTTGATTTTCAGAAATGACGGCTAAATTTTGAATTTTTCCAAATTTTGTTTATTTTATTCGAAAGATCGGGAAAAAATCTATCGAAAAAGTTTGGATAAAAATTTTTTATATGCTATACATAAAAAATATTTATATCCGAAATAGAGGCTCTTTGAGCAAAGTACAAAAATCTATATATATATCGAGAATCGGTCGCCAATGAAATATGTTACTTCTCAAAGAAAATACGGTGACACTTATTTTTTCATTTTGAAAAAAAAACAATTTTCGCTAAGTTAGGAGTATTTGAATTTTTAAGGCTGTTTTTTTAAAAAAACACAATTTTGTTTTCGAAACCTGTGTAACTTTGGACGTAATTTAGATATTTAGGTTTCCTTTCCAGCTTCTAGTAGAATTTGTGGTCTTCTTTCAAAATCCAAAAGAAAATTTCAAAAATATTGAAAATTAACAAAATGGCGGCCGTTTTTCCAAAAATATTCAAAGTCGATTATCTCAAAAACCCTACCTTTTTCTTTGCTCAATTTCTTTTTCCTGAATTGCTATTCATATGAGAAAGAAATCATGTACATAACTTTAATGCGGACTAAACTACTTTTGTAGTCAGGAGAATTGTTTCTCAAAAAATTAAAAAAAAAATTTTTTCATGAAATTCACGCGTACTTTAGGAAATACAAATTTAAAATTAAACACAACTAAGCTAATAAATGAAGTCAGTAATTTCTGACAAATGTCATGTGCATACAATATTGAAAGATATACACGCAGGGTTAAAAATGCTTACAAGTTACAATGATGCAATTTCACACACATGAAATTTGTCAGAAATTACCAGGACTTAATTTCTTAGCTTCACTTTGTTTAATTTTAAATTTATATTTTCTACAGAACGTGTAAATTTCGCGAAAAATTAAAAAAAAAATTTTCTTGAAAAAAAATTCTCCTGATTACAAAAGTGGTTTAGCCCGCATTAAACTTACACGATTTCTTTCTCATGTGAATACCAATTTAGCATAAAAATTTGAGCAAAAAAAAAGGTGGGGTTTTCGAGAAACTCGACTTTGAATATTGTTAGAAAAACGGCTGCCATTTAGTTAATTTTCAGTATTTTTAAAATTTTCTTGTGGATTTTGAAAAAGGAACACAAACTCTCTCAGAAGATGGAAAGGAAGCCTAAACATCTGAATTAGGTCCAAAGTTAGACAGGTTTTGAAAACAAAATTGTGTTTTTTTGAAAAACGGCCTTAAAAATTCAAATTCTTCTAACTTAGCGAAAATTGTTTTTTTTTCAAAATTGAAAAATACGTGTCACCTTATTTTCTTTGAAAAGTAACATATTTCAGCGACGACCGATTCTGCGATTTGAAGTTGCACTGCCTGCCTGATTTGAAGTGGATTCGGTCTACACACACACACACACACACACACAGAGTTCTTTATATAAGTTAATAATTTTCCTTATTGATTAGGTCGCTTCACCAGCCACAGTTTCTCGATGTGGAATGATTTACATGGAACCAGTTTCATTAGGTTGGACTCCACTTTTGGAATCTTGGATGAACACCCTCCCAGAATTATTAAGTGAACACATCAGATTTCACATAAAGGACATGTTTATGAGATTCTGTCCTGCTCTTTTGACTCTCATTCGACGATCTGGTGCTAAAGTGGGTACCTTTTATTTCTAAGTATCAACTCTAGGATTTCTATTTCAGTCGAAATTTAGGACATTAAAATTGATGTTTTAGGAAATGATATACATGCCTGACGCTAATTTAACTCGATCAGTGATGTTCCTCCTCGATTGTTTCTTGGCTGACTTCAATGATGGAAAATATCTCGAGTCTATCTCTGACTTGGAAGTGAGAGCTCAGATCGAGGTAAGAATTTCTCAAAACACAATCTAATTTCCAAGATGATAATTTAACTTTTGAATTATTTCAATCAGGGGTCCTTCTTCTTCTCCTGCATTTGGGCTATGGGAGGAACTCTAATTCCCACTTACCGAGAATGGTTCAATATTCTCTTCAGAGCCCTGATGGAACGTGAATTTCCTGATCAGATAAAAGAACGGTTTCATTTGGAGAATGTTGGTAAACCGAAAAAGTCTTATATCACCATGATGCCCTCATTGGGTCTCGTTTTCGATTACAAGTTTATCAAGGAAGGAAAGGGCAAATGGATACCTTGGACCGACGATTTACAAGACCTTCCACCAATTCCTCCAGATATGCCAGTGAATCAGATAATTATACCCACAGTTGAAACTGTACGATACTTCCACCTGTTTAAGCTACTCATCTGCAACCAAAAACCAGTTCTTCTTGTTGGTCCAACTGGAACTGGAAAGTCAGTTTACATAATGGATTTCTTACTAAAGAAAAACAATCCTCAAGTCTACAAACCTCTCTTCGTGACCTTTTCGGCTCAGACAACAGCGAATCAAACTCAGGACATCATAATGAGTAAATTAGATAAAAGAAGAAAAGGAGTTTATGGAGCTCCACCTGGAAAGCATTGGGTTGTCTTTGTTGATGATCTTTCAATGCCCTTGAAGGAAGAATATGGTGCTCAGCCACCTATTGAATTACTGAGACAATGGCTGGATCACTGGGCTTGGTATGATCTCAAAGATATGAGTGCTTTGAAATTGATTGACGTACAATTAATTTGTGCAATGGGTCCACCTTCTGGAGGAAAGGACGTGACACCTCGATTCAAGAGGCATTTCTTTACTTTAAGCATCTCTGAATTTGAGGACGATGTGATGGTTTCTATTTTCAGCAAGATCATGAAGTGGCATCTGGATTCTCAAGGATTTTCTGATGAGTTTAAATCCTGCGTTGATTATATTGTTTATGGTACCCTTGATATTTACAAAGAAACTAGCAAAAACTTGTTACCAACTCCAGCCAAGTCACATTATTTGTTCAACCTTCGAGATTTCTCGAGAGTTATTCAGGGAGTTCTGCTTTCTAGAGTACAGACAACAACGAATGTGGTTCGTAGTTTACTATTGCTTCTTTTTAGTTTTATTATCTGGTTAATGAAAATTATAATTGTAAATGAGTTAGTATCACTTGCAACATTGATCCAGGTGGCGATGAAACGTTTATGGGTTCATGAAGTCTTGCGTGTTTATGGAGATCGTTTGGTTGATGATATTGACGCGAATTGGCTGGCAGAACAACTTCGAAGGACTCTCTTAGATCGGATGGCTGAAAACATGGACGATCTCTTTAGAGACTTTCTTGAAGAGGGATATAGTTCGGTAACAAACAGCCTATTTTCCACAGTTTTTGATTAGCTCGATGTTTTGCTTATGGAATTTGTTGTAGATAAATGAAGTTCATTTACGAAACTTGGTGTATTGCGACTTCAGTGATCCGTTGGCCGAAAACAAGATGTACCTTGAAATCAAGGATCTGGACAACCTTTCGTATGTGGTGGAAGTCTATTTGAACGAGTACAACTCGATATCAAAGACTCCCATGAATTTAGTTCTCTTTAGGTAGTAAAATTGAATCTCGAACCTTTACCGTCACCTCCCACCTTCACCTTCATCTTCATATTTAAATTATTTTTCATCATTAGATTCGCATTGGAACATCTTTCAAAGATAAGTCGAATCCTGATGCAGCCAAGAAGTCATGCCTTGCTCGTGGGGGTTGGAGGATCAGGTCGCCAGTCCTTGACTCGATTGGCTGCTCATATATCAGACTATGAGCTCTTCAGAGTGGAAATTTCCAGACAATATGGAAAAACCGAATGGCACGAGGATCTTAAGGGAATCCTGAGGAAAACAGCTGCTAGTGAACTGCACACAGTTTTCCTCTTCACTGATATGCAGATAAAGGAAGAAGGCTTCCTAGAAGACATCAGCAATCTCTTAAATTCAGGAGAAGTTCCAAATCTTTTCCCAGCAGATGAAAAGGCTGAGATTTGCGAGCAGATGAGACAAATTGATAGGCAGAGGGACAAATCTCTTCAAACTGATGGGAGTCCTGTAGCTCTTTTCAACTTCTTCATCCAAGTTGTCAAAGAACAACTTCATGTTGTTGTGGCTATGTCCCCCATAGGAGATAATTTCCGCATCCGAATAAGAAAATTCCCAGCATTAGTCAACTGCTGTACCATTGATTGGCTTCAGCCTTGGCCTGAAGACGCTTTACTCGCTGTGGCTACCAAATTTCTCGGAGAGATCGAATTGCCTGAGTTTGAGAGGAGTGCTTGTATCGAAATGTGCCAAGCTTTTCATATATCAACACAGGATCTTTCCAGGGAATTCCTTTTTAGAGCAGGGAGGTACAATTATGTGACTCCAACTTCCTATCTTGAACTGATCAATACGTTCAAGGATCTGCTGAAGAAGAAGAGAAAGGAAGTTCTCGAGGGCAAGAGGAGATACGAAGCTGGACTTGGGAAATTGGATAGCACTCATAAACAAGTTGGCAAAATGCAAGAGACGCTGATTGCTCTGCAGCCAAAGTTAATTGAAGCTGCAAAGGATGTTGAGAAAATGCTGGAGAATGTAGAGAAGGAGAATGCTGAAGTTGCTGCGATCGAGCAGGTGGTGAAGAAGGATGAAGAAGCAGCGATGGTAATCAATATTAAATTGTTTGGTTAACATTGACAATGATCTGAGTTTCTTAATCAAAATTTAATTTATTTAATTTATCACAGGTGGTAGCAGGAGAGGCAGAGACAATTCGAACAGAATGTGATGCTGATTTGCAAGAGGTCATGCCAATATTGAATGCAGCAAATGCAGCCTTAAACACCTTGACCCCACAGGATATTCAGATTGTGAAGGTTATGAAAAATCCTCCAGCTGGAGTCAAATTAGTCATGGAAGCAATTTGCATCCTAAAGGCAAGGATTTTTCATAAGATGATCCACCTTCTATAATGTGGTGGTCTAAAAAAATCCTTTTTTGTACCATCCTATTATACACGATAAACCTCACGAATAAAAAATTGCTCTAATTATTTATTTTCAGGATGTGAAACCAGATCGTATTCCTGGAGAAGCTGGAAGAATGGTGGAGGACTTCTGGAAGCCCTCGTTACGAGTCCTTGGCGATTTGCATTTCCTAGATTCTTTATTGAGCTTCGATAAGGATAACATTCCAGAAAGAATCATCACCAAGATTAGAACGTCGATATTGACAAATCCGAATTTTGATCCTGACAAGATTAGAAATGCTTCGACAGCTTGCGAAGGTCTCTGTCGATGGGTATTTGCAATTTCAGAGTACGAAAAGGTCGCTAGAGTTGTGGCACCAAAGAAGGTTGCTCTAGCAAAAGCTGAAGCTGTTTACGATGCAGCGATGTCTCAATTGGAAGTGAAGAGAGCTCAATTAAAAGAAGTTCAAGATCGATTGGCTATTCTTGAAGATATCTTGGCTCAGCGAAAACACGATTATCAAATGATGACTGAGGAAGTGGACGAGTGTGAGCAAAAACTCAGAAGAGCAGAGGAGCTGATTGGTGGATTAGGTGGAGAATATAACAGATGGTCAGAAACAGCAAAGAGTTTGGGGAAACGATATTACCAACTCACAGGTGACATTCTAATTGGATCTGGTATCGTGGCATACCTTGGAGTCTTCACAATGCCCTACAGACAAAAGCAGATTGAAAATTGGATCTCGATGTGCAAGAATTTGGACGTTTACTGCACCGAGGATTATCAGCTTACCCTAATTCTAGGCGATCCTGTGTTGATACGATCTTGGAATATTTTTGGCTTGCCTTGCGATTTGTTTTCAATCGATAATGGGATCATTGTTACAAATTCGAGACGATGGCCACTGATGATTGATCCTCAGGGTCAGGCGAACAAATGGGTGAAGAATATGGAAAAGGCTTCTAATATTCATGTGATCAGACTTACGCAGTCGGATTATATGAGAATTCTGGAGAATGCTATTCAATTTGGTCAGCCTGTGCTGCTTGAAAATGTTGGTGAAGAATTAGATGCTGCTCTTGAACCACTTTTGCTTAAGCAGACTTTCAAGTCTAGTGGAGCACTCTGCATCAAATTAGGTGATTCCATTGTTGAGTATAATGATAAATTCAGGTTTGTATTCATATTAAATTCATTTTAAATTTCAAATTCCAAATTGGTAAATTCCTTTTTATTTTTTTAGGCTTTACATTACATCAAAACTGCGAAATCCTCACTATTTGCCAGAGGTTGCAGTCAAGGTGACACTCTTGAATTTCATGATTACACCAGTCGGTCTAGAGGATCAACTCCTGGGAATTGTCGTCGCAAAGGAAAGACCCGACCTCGAGGCTGAGAAAAATCAACTGATTATCCAAGGAGCACAAAATAAAAAGCCAGTATTATTGCAAATATATTTTTAAAAATTCTTGGATAAAATCTCTATCAAAATCTCTATCTCTATATTATAATCTCTCTATCATATCATCTCTATCATGGTTAATGATATAATTTTAGAATGCTGAAAGAGATTGAGGACAAAATTTTGGAGGTCTTATCAGCATCTGATGAGAATATTTTAGAAGATCAGACAGCAGTTTCCGTGTTAAGCTCGTCGAAAGCCCTCTCGAATGAAATCGAAGCTAAACAAACTGCTGCTGAAATTACCGAGAAGTCGATCGATGCGGCAAGACTACAGTATACATCGATTGCTGTTTATAGTACAGTTCTTTTTTTCACAATCGGTGAGTTGTAACTAATTATTATTTAAAATTCTTTAAAGTTTCTTTAATTAAAACTTTAAATTAAACTTTAATTTAAACTTTAAATTTCTTTAAAGTTAAAGAAGATTAAAGAAGCTTAAAGAAGCTTAAAGAAGCTTTTAAGAAGAATTTCCCATGTTACTCAATAACTTGAAAATTTTTTTTCCAGCTGTATTGGCGAATATTGATCCCATGTACCAGTACTCTCTCGTTTGGTTCGTAAATCTCTTCAAGAGTACTATTGACAATACACCTCCAGTGGAAAGTATAGAACAACGACTCAAGGATCTCACGAAATCCTTCACGTACTCCTTATTCGTAAACATATGTCGTTCTCTTTTTGAGAAAGATAAGTTGCTTTTCTCCCTTCTCCTCACTGTAAATCTTCTCAACAAGCAAGGAAAAATGTCCATGGTTCAATGGATGTTCTTTTTAACTGGTGGTGTTGGTTTAGAGAACCCTTATCCTAATCCCACTGAGTGGCTTCCGGAAAAAGCCTGGGACGAGTTGTGTCGCCTTAATGATATTCCAGGATTTTCGGTATGATGGAGTTAAGCGTAAAAAAATAGTTGAAAAAGAATGGAGGAAACAAATGGAGTAAGAGGAATGGAAGCAGATTGATGAGTTTCATCAGAGTTGCTTTTTTCCAAAAGCTTTTTACTCCATTTGAGACCTTCTCAATACTCTGATACTTCAATTATAATTTCCAGAAAATCAAAGAAGCTTTCACACGAAATATTAATGGATGGAGGTTCGTTTTTGATCATAAAGAACCTCAGACTTTAACGTTCCCAGCCCCGTTCGATAAAATAAGCTTATTGGAAAAGACACTCATTATCCGTTGCATGAGACCTGACAAAGTAATATCTACAGTTCGAAACTTCGTTGAAGGTACGAAGATATTTAAATTGATCTTCTTTAAAAAGGAGAAGACCCGATTTCATTATTGTTATTTTAGTGATAAAAGTACATGATATTGGTTTTCTCATCATCTGTGCTTTTTCAAACTTATAATTAATTGCTGAATCTCTGGTAAGCGATGATCATTAGTCACACACGCAAGATTGAGTGTGATGGCACCTAAGAAAATATAAAAAGACCCATCTTTTCTCGTCGACTTTTTCATCCTCCGGATTACAAGAAAAGAATGGATTCTTGGGAATTAAGTGATGAAAAAGGCAGAGGGGAATGCTAAAAGCTTAGTGAAATTTTTTGTTATTTTAATGGTGAATCATAACTTACAGCTGAAATGGGAAAACAATTTATTGAATCACCACCCTTCGATTTGGCTGCATCGTATGCTGATTCCTTTTGCAGCATTCCTCTTATTTTTGTTCTCACTCCGGGCGCGGATCCAACTGCGGTTTTGTTGAAGTTTGCTGATGATCAGGGTTTTGGTGCTAATAGGCTTTTCTCGTTGTCCTTGGGCCAAGGCCAAGGTTCAATCGCTGAGAGGATCATCGATGAAGGAATAAAAAATGGAACTTGGGTGGTCCTGCAAAATTGTCATCTGGCTAAAAGTTGGATGGGAACTTTGGAAAAGGTGATTGACATCTTATATTTAAACTCCATTTTATTTCTTAACTTAATTTCCTTATGTGTTGATTTAATTATCTGTAGATTTGCGAGAGCTTCACTCCAGAAACGGTTCATCCGGACTTTCGACTTTGGCTAACTAGTTACCCTGCAGATCATTTTCCTGTTAGTGTCTTGCAAAATGGAGTGAAGATGACAAATGAACCTCCCAAGGGTTTGAAAGCAAATATCATCAGGTCTTTCCTACAGGTTGAATTTTTTTTGCAAAGAAAACTGCCAATGAAGAAGAATTCGAAATAAATCTCTGATATAATTCTTTCTAATTGTAGGATCCAATCTGCGACCCAGAATTTTTCGAGAAATCGAAGCAGTCTAATTACTTTAAGAAGTTGATCTTCTCTTTGTGTTTTTTCCATGCGATTGTCCAAGAGCGACGAAAGTTTGGTCCTCTCGGTTGGAACAACCCCTACGAATTTAACGAGACAGATCTGCGAATTAGCGTCCTTCAATTAAAAATCTTTTTGGATCAATACGAGGATGTGCAATTCGTGGCGCTAAAGTATCTAACAGGTTGGATAAATACAGGCTAACTTTATAACTTCAAAGCTGAAGCTCTGAACCGGATAAATTAATTCGATTTTAATTTGTGAAGGCGAATGCAATTATGGTGGTCGCGTAACCGATGAATGGGATCGACGGACTTTAAACACGATCCTGGCAAAATTCTATAACGAGGATGTGATTACGATTAATGAGTACACCTTTGATGAAAGTGGAATTTATTACGTCCCTCAGGTGACTGAGTATGCAAAGGTTTTAGAGTATATCAAATCTTTGCCCATGATCACTGGCCCTGGTGTGTTTGGGATGAACGAAAATGCTGATATTATCAAGGATCAGCAGGAGACAGACCTGATGATGACTTCCATTCTACTCACTCAGGTTTTTCATCCAATTAAATGAATGTCTTAATTTCTAATCGGCATTAAAGTTTTATAAAATTTTTGGTCAATCATTGGATCGCAAGGTTTCAATAACGATTTTAGGACACTGGAGCAGAAGATGCTGAGGGTAGCAAATCACCAGATGAAGTGGTGTTCGGAATTTCAGCGGATATCCTCTCAAAATTACCCAAGGACTATGATCTTATCGAGGCTCTTAAGAAATATCCAACGTCCTATGAGCAAAGCATGAATACAGTTTTGGTACAGGAAATGGGAAGATTCAATAAACTTTTGCAGACTGTGCGAGGCAGTCTGATGGATTTGCAAAAAGCTATAAAAGGTAACTAACAATCTATATATTCGATTTTATATAAATCGAATATATTTATATATTTGTATTTTATTTTATTATTTAATTATATATTTGAATAAATAAATATATTTATATATTTGTATTTTATATAATATTTATATTTATATATAAATATGTTTATATTTTATGTAATATTTATATTCATATATA